>CM076577.1:187095595-187184090 GCA_034641835.2 Pinus albicaulis
TGACAGAAAACACACAGTTTGAAATGAAAACACAATTAAACTCCTAAAATACCACAGTTAATTCCCATTCATCATTACAGATATTTTGGAAGAATTCATTAGAATGAGACTAAACTGTAGAATTCAATACAAATGAACATAAAAATGCAAAATTCAGAAAATTAACTAAGCTAAGAATAAAACGAGAGTTACTTATCTAAATTAAAGAAAACAGAGCTGCACAGGAGGCAGGGGCCCTCCACCACCTGGTAGCACGTAATCTAACTCAAGATCGACTCAATGCATTCAAAGGAATACTGCTTCTTTCATTAAAGGAGAAAAATGCTTAAAACAGAGTATTCACCATTAGCAGCAAAAGCCAAATTCTAACCAAGATCTAACTTCTTTCTCTCGGTTCCCCAAGCATATTAATAGCAAATTTACATAACAGAACTGGAGAAAATAAAGGGATAAGTGTCTCTCTACTTCTAATCAACTTGAAACTCTTATTGACAGCCTCGTTCTTCATTGCAGACACCTGTAGAATCCGTATTTTAATAGGAGACTGCCTCTTAGTTTGGGCGTCTCACGTGCATAACCACTTAGATATTTTTGCTCAGACTTTGTGGAGAGCAACGAATGATGTGGATGAGGTAAGGAATCTTCCCATATGCGTTTTTCCTTCAGACGACACCTGGAACCCACTCAAACTATAAAACAGCTGCGGAATGCGGGATCAGCTACGGAATGCGCGGTCAGCTACGGAATGCCTGTATTCTGTAGCTATTTTGCAGAAAATTGTTAAAATAGAAAAAATCATGAAAATACAATATGTTAATCAATTTTATGTAACCTTTAAACAATCCTAATCATTCTTCATTGATTTTAGGCTTATGAAGTGATAAAATAATGATGAAATGAAGTGAAAGTTTGTAAAAGAGAAGGCAATTCTAAGGCTCAACATACCCCCACTGCAAGACTATTGCATGTCCTCATGCAATTTCATCAAAACTTATTCCATGTGCTTTGAAACCTCTGTTAGAACATCCAACCTTATCTTTCTGCTTCTTTTGGCCTTAATCTATTTTCTAATCTCTGTTAACTTTTCAGAGATTAGTTCTTCATCTTCCTTTTGTAGTGGAGTGTCAAGTTTATTTTCAATATCCATGTCAGTTTCTCTTCTTCTACTCCATCAAAAGATTTGACAAAAGATTTTGTAATCTCCTTATGGAAGCCATCAAATTTCTCTATAAAATTTAGCCTCCCTTCTTATTGTAGTAGCTCCTTGACTTGTGGATATCCTTCCAAATACTTGACTTCAACTGATTGTGTCCTGACAATTAGCCACATTCCTCCTTTGTGCGGATTATCTTCCTTTCAGAATTACTTTTCTATGCTTGAAGCTAGATTGACTACAGAGTATAATGCTTTATTTTGAAACTGTATCTCTGTGTCTGAAGATGGATTAGTTGAAGAATGATGCTTCACCCTTAGAATTACCTTTCTGCACTTAGAGATGGATTGGCTACAAAGTGTAATGGAAGTGAATGGATGGAGGTGATTAAGGTATAAGGGAAAATGAAGTGGCTATGGATCTGATGGAGAATTTATGATGACCTTGTGGTGAGATATGGAATGTTGGATAAGGGATATGGCTAATCAATTCGAATGATAGGTTGTTTAGGAAACACATGATTATACACATTGTATCTATTTCATGTTTTAACTTTTAGCTATTAAAATAATTTTCACAATTTACCTCAGAATTTTGACCTTGTTAATTGTTGTGCTTGATGTTGTTCCTTTGGTCCTCTTTGAGCATGTTGGTCTTCAAAACAGAATCCTTCAATTTCCTGTAATCATCATCTCTTTGTAGGTTGTACAATTGAGTCAGAATTGCTGAATAAGATGTGGCTGCAACACGCAATCTGTAAAAAGAAATGATGTATGAATATGGAAGATGGATGTGAAATGTAATGGAGTGAAAGTGGAGTGGACTTGTGAAATGAAATGAAAATGGCGTGAGATGGAGTGAAAGTGGAGTGAGATGGAGTGGAATTGTAGAATGAAATGAATTTTGCAATTTCTCTCAAATGGTACATCAGACTTCCCTGAAATTTTCTGAGGTTGTTACCAATATTATTATGCATCTTCCGACGAAAAATATCTGCCATTGGTTACACGGATCTCCCGGAAAATGAGAAATGGCTGTAGGTGAAAGTGGCCAATTTCTTGAAGAATACATACTGAAATTTTCTGAAATTTTCTGTGTTTATTCACCCTACCTCAATGCATTTACCATAAAAATTTCAGGACCAACGGATGCACGGTTTGAAAGTTATGACAAAATCAATTTCTGCCCTGTTTCACCCTTCATTCTGCCCAATGTTGCAACAAAAAAGTACGCCACAGACTCATTTTAAGGCCAAATTGAGTGATTCCAATGGGAAACTGTGTATTTTTACCTTCTCTACTGCCACATGCTTCCAGAATTTCATTTTGATGAAGAAAAGGTGCTTCTGTGCAAAAATACTCAAATCTGTCCTATTCTGTCCATAATGCTGAAAATTGAAAATCTGCCTGGAAAACCCTTCTGAAATGCCCTTAAAAATTGTTTTTTTTCCAAATTCTGTCAGCGTATTACTCAATTTATCATATTATGAGAAAACCCAGAAGCTCAGAATTTTTTATTTCTGCTCCAATCTCTCGCAACATTTGCGCCAAAACTGCCTTCTGGAAAAAGTTGCAAAAAAAATGAAAACAGGCTGCTTCAGCAATGGTTGCAGAAACTGCCACTTTCCGTAGCTGTGGTTGAATTGAAAAGAAGATGAACATGCTGCTACAAGAAACTAATAAAATGTACTGTTGAAATTTGTTGTTGATTCCATAAAACCATTAGTCTTCATCAAAGCCAACATTCATGGTACAATTCTTACCATGCGAATAAATGTGTCGAAGTCGAGCATGGGAAGAAATCATTGGATTACCGATCAATAATGAAAATCGTTAACCAATGCGAGAAAACTCACCGATAATGTAAATGAGTGTCAAGGTACCTCGGTGCATCTTGACAGGGACGAATGAATGTGTCGAAGTCGAGTCGCCTGCAAGATTTGACAATCAAGAGACATTGTTGTATTCCCATTGTTATCAATGAGGAGGCTTGCCATTGATGAATGCAAGCTCCAAGGCACTTCAAATAATCTCTAATCTTGATCCCAGATAAAGTGTTGAGGTCGATGGGACAAGATATGTTGGAAGGTGGACCTTAAGGAATTCCACATCATCCAACTCGAGCATAGAACCAAGAATGATTTGAAGAACCATGAAAGATTGAAACCATCATGAAATTGCAGAACTTATTGTGAAATTTGCCCGCTAGTTGCCCGGTTTTCAAGCAAAGCTCATGTCCAATTGCGCCAGCAAGCTGGTTTTCACAATAAGACTTATTTTTCTCTTTATTTTTTATTTTTTATTTTTTTATTTTTTATGTCCTACTCTACTTGAAAAAGAAAATATTGTTCAAGTATATGAATACTTCCAGTGGAACCATGTCTGTAACAAGATGATAGATAAACTCATATGCAGGTTTGAAAAATACTCTTTGACATGTACCAGTATATGAGATGCCAACTGTCTTGATTTAGATGATGTCAGAAGATATTGAATAATTGAGCATTGGAATCCAATGACTGAATTGAACCAAGATTCAATGTAATCTTGTCTTCCTTGTCTTTCCTCTATCATGAAATGCAAGTCTTTGGAGATGTGATCTTCATTCATAGAATCTGGTGATAGGCATGCATGAGACTTTTCAATCTCTAGTTCCAATAACTTCTCTTTATCAATAGACATCCATGATTCTTGGACCTTATCTGAGTCTTCTTCTTCTGGTTGTTGTTCTTCAATGATAGCTGGTGAATCATTTTGCAATACCTCAGAATTGTAAGTTGATTGAGGTGTTTTATTGTTGGGGATATGAAATGGTTATGGAGGTAGTGGAGTGGGGAATCTTTGGGGTGTTTGTGTGGATGGTAATGGAAAAGGTTGAATTGAGGTAAAATAAGGGTGATATTGATGTTGTAGTGGAGGTAAATGGTATGGATAACATTGATCATGGTATTGAGGATAGAGAGGAAAAGATTGAGGATATGGTGGATTTCCTTTATAGGGCCTTTGCCAACTTTGTTGCCAAGATTGGTTTTGAGGTTGGGATTGAGATGGCCAAGGTTTCCAAGGTTGATGTTGAGGTTGGGATTGAGATGGCCAAGGTTGCCAAGGCAAGGGTGTTCTCCAATTACCTTGAGATTGTTGTGCACAACCTTGATACTGTGCATAAGGATATTGCATCATATTGGGTTGATGAGGCTGCCATAGTCCTCTTGGAGCTACATAAAAAAGTTGCTCTTGTGCTTGATTTGCTCCATTATCCTTTTGGTAAATTGCCTTCAACCCTGGTAATGATGGGCAATCTTCAGTAGTATGTGATCCTGCACAAATTTTACACATTTTAATGTTATCAAGTGGACATTCATGCAAAGCATGTTTCTTTCTACATTTAGGGAAAAATATAAATGAAGCAACTTTTTGCTTGTTTTGCATTCTTAGCATGTCAGTTTGTTCATTTAAATTACCAAGAATGTTTAGAAAATTGTTAGGTTCAGTTTGACTTACCAATCTTGATGTTGACTTACTTACTCTTGCCATAAATGGATCTTGAGGGGACCTTACACACTTTGCTTTTCCTCTTGATATGTTCTTGCACAGTTCACAAATTTCTTGAAATGACAATCGATAAACATCTCCTTTTCCCACAATATTAAGAAGATCAATCCATTCATCCTTTATAACATTTATTAGGAGAGTTTTTAATGCATCTGATCCTAAATTATGCAATTTAGATCTTTTGATATTATAAGTAAATCTCTCCACTAAATCTTCTAGGCTTTCATCCTCTTTTTGGTTCATCTTAAAGACTTCATTTCTAAGGTCATGGTGCATGCAATAACCATTATATTTTTCCAAAAATACTCTTTTCATATCATCCCATGTCCCTATAGAATTTGTTCCTAAAGTCATGAACCATCTAAGAGCTCTATCCTTCAATGTTGCCGGAAACAAATTCAATTTTTGCGTGTGCAATGAGTAGCCATAAGATCTACAAATTATTTCAAATTCAAAAAGAAAGGTTTCCGGGTCTTCTGATCTCATACCTTTGAAGTTAGGAAGTACAGATGGATGGATGTTCTTCATTTGAATATTGATATCAGTTTCTTGAATGGGAAATCCAAAATGATCTTCCTCATTGTCATCATCTCCATCCATTTCTTCAACCTGCTTTGTCACCTCTTCTTCTACCTGCAAAAATATGAATTCATGATGTGGATGTGTGGCTCTTACTGCACCACATGATATAGTGGATGTGGTAGGTGATTGAAGTTTTTGTTTTTATTTTTGTGGATGTAGGAAATCAGGATACCTAGTTACACTTCCCCGGCAACGGCGCCAAAATGTTTGGTCTCAACCTAGTCTCCTAAATTGAGTTCATTTAATTGTCAACCAGGGTCAGTAAACTGTTGAAGTGTGGTGCACTATATGTGCCTAGGTATCTATTTCCCACTACGTTGTGTTTAGTGTTTTCTGATGATTTTGGTTTTATGGTTTTATTTTGAAAAGGAAAAGAACTAAGTGCTAAATGAAGGGAAACTATTGGTCAAAACAGAGTGAAGCCTAAACTATGATGGTAAACAAATGCAAATGCTGAAACAAAACAGAGTCTAACTATGACTAGCAACCAACAAATACAAAGCTTGATAATGACTCTATTGTAAACTACAACATGAAATTGAAATGAACCTGAGAAATGAACAAGCTAAGTGTAAATGAAGTTTTCTCCTAAATCACTAATCAAACAGATAACTTACAATGTACAACATCTTTATCCATGAATAAATATTTATTGGAAAATATGTGGAAAAGAATATTTGTAACAAGGTAAAGTTTCTACTATAAACTAGTTTCTACTTCTGTTTTGCAACTCAATTTAACACCATTAAACCTTTCTCAAAAGTTATAGATTTCCTTTCAAAAATAGTCTTTGAGAAAGAGGCTTGTTTGTGAAATGATAAAGAAGCTGCAAAATACTCCAGACCTTATAATAATACTATCTTTTGTCCAGATAATTATGTATGAGTATGGATTTTGAACAAAAGAAGTTTTGTAAATAATTAAGCTTGTGAGATTGAATTTATCAACTAAGACAAAGTAAGCTACAATGGACAACAACTAAACTTGAAGTGTTAAAGCAATGAGTTAAAACTAAACTAAGATGCTATTAATCTACAATGAACAGTATTAAACTAAAGAGCCATTATCATACTTGAAAAGAAAAGACAAATCTGAACCACATGCATTCTACCTCCGGAGTATTAAACCATAGTGCAACTAATCTATTGCATATTACAGCCTTATCTTGCTTAACATAGTGTTGTTTTGGAATAGCTTAAGAAAACAAGTCTGGCTGTAATATCTAATGCAGATTGACATAAAACACACAGTTTGAAATGAAAACACAATTAAACTCCTAAAATACCACAGTTAATTCCATTCATCATTACAGATATTTTGGAAGAATTCATTAGAATGAGACTAAACTGTAGAATTCAATACAAATGAACATAAAAACACAGAATTCAGAAAATTAACTAAGCTAAGAATAAAACGAGAGTTACTTATCTAAATTAAAGAAAACAGAGCTTCACAGGAGGCAGGGGCCCTCCACCACCTGGTAGCACGTAATCTAACTCAAGATCGACTCAATGCATTCAAAGGAATACTGCTTCTTTCATTAAAGGAGAAAAATGCTTAAAACAGAGTATTCACGGTTAGCAGCAAAAGCCAAAATCTCACTAAGATCTAACCTCTTTCTCTCGGTTCCCCAAGCATATTAAAAGCAAATTTACATAACGGAACTGGAGAAAATAAAGGGATAAGTGTCTTTCTACTTCTAATCAAATTGAAACTCTTATTGACAGCCTCGTTCTTCATTGCGGACACTTGTAGAATCTGTGTTTTAATAGGAGACTGCCTCTTAGTTTGGGTGTCCCACGTGCATAACCACTTAGATATTTTTTCTCAGACTTTGTGGAGAGCAACGAATGATGTGGATGAGGTAAGGAATCTGCCCATATGCGTTTTTCCTTCAGACGACACCTGGAACCCATTTAAACTCTAAAACGGCTGCGGAATGCAGGATCATCTACGGAATGTGCGATCAGCTACGGAATGCGCGATCAGCTACGGAATGCCTGTATTATGTAGCTATTTTGCAGAAAATTGTTAAAATAGCAAAAATCATGAAAATACAATATGTTAATCAATTTCATGTAACCTTTAAGCAATCCTAATCATTCTTCATTGATTTTAGGCTTATGAAGTGATAAAATAATGATGAAATGAAGTGAAGGTTTGTAAAAGAGAAGGCAATTCTAAGGCTCAACAGGTTGTCGGAGCAGGGTTCATTTTCTTGTGTCAAGCTCCATAAAAAATGAAACCAGGTCATCAGAGCACAGTTCCTTGTCTTGTTTCAAGCTCCTTAAAAAATGAAACAAGGTCGTCGGAGCATGGTTCTTTTCTTGTGTCAAGCTCCTTAAAAAATGAAACAAGGTCACCGGAGCACAGTTCGTTTTCTTGTGTCAAGCTCGTTAAAAAATGAAATAAGGTCGTCGGAGCAGAGTTCCTTGTCTTGTGTCAAGCTCGTTAAAAAATGAAACAAGGTTGTCGGAGCATAGTTCGTTTTCTTGTGTCAAGCTCCTTAAAAAATGAAACAAGGTTGTCGGAGCAGGGTTCCTTGTCTTGTGTCAAGCTCCTTAAAAAATGAAACAAGGTTGTCGGAGCAGAGTTCCTTGTCTTGTGCCAAGTTCCTTAAACCATGAAACAAGGTGTCCCGAGGATAGTTCTTTTAATGTGTCAACCTCGTTAAAATAATGAAACACGTTCCTGTTCAATTCGACTCATTGTTTAAATCTCGTAAAATCCTAGTCGAGTCTTTCTTAGATCTCGTAACTTGAACCTTCACTCCATCTGCATTTCATATGGATTGAAGCTTGGGGGGCATGTACCTCGAATTGAGTCACCATGCTAGGGGCATGCTTACTTTTTCAAGCATAGTTTGTTTCCATTTCAAGCTTGTGTAAAAATGAAACTGGTGTCAAGCATAGTTTATCTTTGTTTCAAGCTTGTGTAAAAATGAAACCAACTTCAACCAGAGTTTCCTGATTTCAAGCTTGTGTAAAAATGAAACCATTCCCATTTTACCTCTTGTGATTGTCATCTTATCAGCCTGTCTTTGCCAGATGAGCCTTGGTTTTCTCACTCCATCGTCACTATCTGCTTGGCCGATCATATGCCTTCACTTGGTTGTTTTACCCGTTCCTGAGGAACCGCTGCGATGAGTGGTCTTGTTAGCCAGCCTCTTAACCTTTATTTGTTTTGAGCAGTTCCACCATTACCGGAACCAGTTGCTACCCTTTATACCACTCGTTCCTCCAGGAGGAGTCATCTTTCAGCTCTTTTCTGACTCTCTAAACATGAAAAGATTGCCGAGGCCCTTGTCATTTCGATCTCGTTAAAATGGACACGAATCGACATTCACCCAGTATAAGTTTAACCCTTTTTCGGGCTGGGCTGGATCGATTACGAAAAAGGAATACCCTAGCCTATCGCGACTAGGAGGTTTTCCCGGATATAGTTTTCTACCTTTTCGGATCTGGGGAACTATTTACGAAAAGGGACCTGTGGAGTTTTCTTTTCCGCTGTCTTTTCAAACTCTCTAAACATGAAAAGACGCCGAGTTCTTCCTTTGTCGGACTCGTTAAACCCTGATGACATTGGATTCCGTCGAAATGACGTTCTCCGAGTTTCTCCTTCCTAGGACTCGTTAAATGCACTAGGATGGATTCGCCCGAAGGGCGAACTTATATGACAAGCATATGGTATCCTCTTCAAGCTTGTGTAAAAATAAAGAGGTACTCACCGAAATGGTGGGGAAAATGGAACCATCGTCGTTGTCGTCGGCAGTATGTCGCTCTTGAACATGGCACTTGTCTGCATCCGTGTCGGGTTGGGGACATCTCATCTCGCTGCTTCACTTTGCTTCCATGGGTTTGGGTAATCTCTTTTGACCTCTCATCTGTTCACTGCCTCGTCGCCATGACCTTTGATCCGTTGATGTCAAATACTGCCAAGTCGATTGTCGTGTCGTTCGTATGTTCAAGAGAAGTTGGCCTCTGCAAATATCAACCTTCCTCTGTTTCTCATATGATCCTAATTCACAACAAACATTATGTTCCTCTGTCTCGTGTCGATGATGTGGGAATCATTATGGCCCACCTTCGATCAAGGTCACTTCCTGTCGACTTCAACTCATTATCCAGGAAGTTGGTCTAGAGACTCCTTATGGTACCTTGGAGCCTGCATGCCTCAATGGCGGGTTCGTCGCATTCGACGAGAGGTTTACATCATTGGCCTCCGATCGAGTGATTCTGCGGGTGTTCGACATCAACTCATTTATTCGCACGCCGTAGATTGTACCTGTAGTACCTTGAGGACCATTGTCATTATTGGTGGTTTCTCTCGCGTCTGTTAATAGCTTTCATCATTGGCTGGTAATCAGACGATGTTCTTGCATGTTCGACTTCAGCTCACATATTCGCATGCTTGAACTTGTACTTTGTTCGGGTCGAGATGGAGCGCAAGACCCTGGATTGTGTCTGTTGTAATCCAGGCTGCGATTTTGTGGATTATTATGATTATTTACATGACTCACTGATTGGATGGATGCGACCATACCTGAGTCTATGTATCGATCCTCTCTGGATGGCTGCGTCCATGCCTTGGATCTGGATTATTGTATACTCTGTTATGGATGGTTGTGCCCATACCACACATATATATCATGTATCTGAGACATCAGTTGTACTTCGCTCTGCAGGTTTTCCGATGGCAGTGTTTTCAGTCGACATGTTCTCGTAAAGCATTTCACCCCTCTCTCTCTCTCGGGCCTCATGCTTTAGGGGGCATCTGTTACACAGTAATTTGTCACCGTCCCTGCAATCCCCGTCCCGCACATTGGAGGGCTCATTATGTGACTTGTGAGCAAAGACAAGACTTGAAAATACTTTCATTGCATCCCTCTGAAGATGAGCTTTCATTGCCCTGAAGACATATCCCTGCAAAAAACCCTAAAAATATCTCTTTTTCCATTGGCGCGGTTCCATAGTTCAGCCCTCGTGCCAAGGGGGAAAATCCTCCAAAGAGGGTGCGTCAATTGGCGCTCTGTCATAAAGCTGCACCCGCGCCAACCATATTAAGAGGTGTTTTTAAAAATAAATGGCGGAATTTTCGTCCTAACAAATCCCTGGACTGATATCTATCTTGAGTTGGGAGGTTTGGCTACGGATTTCCATAGAGAGGAAGTGGTTTTCCACCTCTCATGGAAGCTTCCTTGATGATAGGGCCAATCCCATAATTATAGGGATCCCAACTCCCCTTCCTCCATCTATAAAAGCTTGCTCATCTCCCTTGCAAGCTAATATCCAAGTTCCCAAGAGCTTTCACATCCTTATGCTGCAAGAGCCTTCTTGATTCCCTTAAGGCCAAATCCAAGCAAGGAGACTATTGCCAAGTATCCGAAGAGAGAGGCTTGTCCCATCCTTGACAGGCTTTATAGAGACATGTTTTGCTGACGACCCGCCAAAGGAGAGTGCTGCGTCGAAGCTATGGTTGTATTCTTATTTTGACTCTTTAATGATAAGTGACTATTGGTTATGGTTCCACTCTTGTCCTTGATTATGTTCATGCGTTATGTCCTCTTCGACTGACATATATTTGTATATACTGGATTTTATGCTTGCGTTTGTGTTGTTTCTTGCATGTGCAGGTGTCCGACCACGGAGATCGTGAGGATTGTGATTTTCCAGGGCAAAGGAACGGGAGCACCACCTCTTCTACAAACGACAACGTTGGATTCCAGGTAAGCCTTCATCACAAGTCGGTTTATTTACGATTAGGAACCTGCACTGTAGCGTGTTTGATTGTTGCTAGAACCGATCTGGGCTAGTAGGGATCGCCTCTGTTCGCAGAGGGGATTTACCTCTTCAACAGGGAGAGTATGGGCGATTCTTCTAGTTCTACGTTGGATAAATTTTCACCGCCCAGCCCTATTGAGCTGGCATAGCAATCAATCTATTTGGCTTGGGCGGAAAATCTGAAATCAGCGTCGCCAAGTGTTTGGGTTGATCATTCCTTAGATTTTGGTACTCCATCTGATCCATTTTCCTCAAAGTTTTTGATAGACGAAATTTTTTTGGAAGCTATGATGTCAGAAGGAGAACCATGGGAAGATTATCATCATTGTTCCCATCTTCTTGATTATGAAGAAAACAATATTAGTGAGCTATATCACCCATTCATTAAAATGTTCTTTTCAAATTCTTTACTGATTAATGCAATTGATTCTGAGTGAAATTTATCAAATATTGAAGAAACCATTTCTATCGATATTTCGACCAAACTTGGAAATGTAGAAAATATTCATGTTAGTGTATCTTTTTCTTCATCAGAAATTGAATCATATCGCTCTCTATTTCGTGAATTTCATGACTTATTCGCTTGGTCTTACGAGGAAATGCTAGACATATATACTAGTATAGTTGAACACACTATTAATATGTATCCTGATGTCAAACCGGTGCACCAACGGCTTCGTCCCGTTCAGCCAAAGAAAGCCACGACCATTAAAGCAGAAGTTGAAAAACCTTTGCGTGCTGGTTTCATTTACCCTGTTTCGCTAACTGAGTGGGTTTCCAATATCGTTCCTGTTATGAGAAAACAAGGAACCATTAGAGTGTGTGTCGATTATCGGGATGTCAATATGGCTTGTCCAAAAGACAACTGTCCTACTCCGTTTATCGACTGAATTATTAACGATTGTGCTGGATGTGAAATATTCTCGTTCATGGATGGATTTTATGGCTACAATCAAATGAATATCCGCCCATATGACCAACATAAGACAACATTTATCTATCCCTGGGGCACATTCACATATAGGAAACTTCCCTTTGGTTTAAAGAACGCTGGGGAAAATTTTCAGAGAGCAATGGATTATGATTTCAACGACATCAAATACATTGTTCAACCATATCTAGATGATTTTCCAGTGCATTCACGAAATCAGATTGATCACCCGATGCATTTGAGAGCCATTTTCTTATGCTGCCAACACTACAAAATACACCTCAATCCACATAAATGTGTGTTTTGTGTTGGTTATGGTCAATTGCTCGGATTTGTAGTCTCAAAATAAGGAATTCAAATAGATCCACTGAAGGTACATGCCATTCTATATTTGCCTGCACCATCAAATTTACTTCAGATACATAAAATTCAAGGAAAAGCTAACTTCCTGAGAAGGTTCATTCCAAACTACGCCGAAATGGCTAAAGGATTTACTCAATTATTGAAAAAGGGGGTTCCCTTCCATTGGGATCAAGTTGCGCAAGCTTCTTTTGATGTTGTCAAGGACACTCTTGTCTGAGCATCATTAATGTATCCTCCTAATTATCAAAATGATTATTTCCTATATATCGCCATGGCTGAAACGACCATCGTTATGGTTTCGGTCCGAGTAGAAAATGGAATTGAACATCCGATCTATTATTTGAGTCGTAATCTCTATGATACGGAAGTTAAATACTTGTACATAGAAAAGCTTTCCTTGGTAGCTGTTCAAGCTGTCCAAATATTTTGCCATTATATCTTGCTCTGAAAAAAAACAATAGTTTCGGATTGCAACCCCATGAATTATATCTTATCACGTCAATTGCTGGGGGGAAAATATTCAAAATGGATTGTCATTTTGCAGGAATTTGATTTGGAATTCATCAAATCAAAGTCAAATAAGTCTTTACTTTTGGTTGAGCTTCTCTGTGACCTTCCCTCTGATAGCACTACAACTACGTCGAAACCATCAATTACTGACAAGTCTCTGTTTCTGATCGGATCATCTGATCCTTGGTATGGAGATTTCACCATTTATCTCGAAACCCAAAATTTTCGACCTAATACCTCTCACTCTGAACAACGAAGTATTCGATACCAAACCAAAGATTACCTGATCGTCAGCGATACAATTTATTTTCGTGGTGTCGATACCATTTTAAGGAGGTGCCTCACTCATGAGGAGGCCGAAAAAGTATTAAATGATTGTCATGCTGGGGCTTGAGGTGGACACTTATCTATATATGCTACTACACAGAAGATAGTCTGCGCTGGTTACTTTTGGCCTACTATTTTTCGAGACTACATTCTCGTGGTTAGAGTTGTCATGCATGCTAGGTTTTTTATCGTAAAATCCACAAACTGCCCCCGCCAATGCTTCTTGTTGTCTCTGCTGGACCATTTATGAAATGGGAAATTGACTTCATGACCCGTAACCCTCCTTCGTCCAGGGGGCATGGTCATATTATTGTCGCAGTCAAATATTTTACCAAATGGGCCGAAGCGATTTCTACATTCAATAACACAGGACAAACACCTGCATTGTTTTTCTTCAACCATGTTATTGCATGGTTTGGGGTCCCATAGGCTATAATTATGGATCATGGGAAGCATTTTTGCAACCATATGATGTCTGAATTGACTACCAAGTTAGGATTGTTGCATGATAATTCTACTCCTTATTATCCACAATAAAATGGACAAGTTGAGGCTATTAATAAAATTCTTAAACGAATGCTTCAACGAATGATAGGAGTCTGTAATAGGAAATGGCATTTGATCCTGTACTCCGCTTTGTGGGCGTATCGAACCTCGGTGAGAAACGCAACTAGATTCACTCCTTTTCAATTGATGTATGTTCTGGAATCTATCTTACCAATACAATGCGAAATATCATCGTTAAAAATCACAATAGACTTGTTACCTGACACCTCAGAAGAAGAAGCGTGTCTCCTTAACCTCATCCATCTTGATGAAACGTGTCGTGAAGCCCAATTGGCCAAAAAAGTGCATAAGAGATGTATAAAGGCGCAATACAAGAAAAATATCCAGCCTCGCATCTACTCAGAGGGTGACTTGGTACTTCTTTACGATCAAGAAGCTAATGTAATAGGTGTAGGGAAATTCTAGGCATTGTGGCATGGCCCTTATATTTTCAAAAGAGTTCTTGCTAAGGGTGCCTATGAGTTAGTTGATTATGATGGAATTCCATTGGCACAGCCTAGAAATGAGTTGTATCTTAAATGTTACTATGCTTAATCATGAGCATAGTAATTTTTTGTATTATATTGTATATATGTTGTTGATTTGCCTTCACTATCTTAATTTGTTTTTAGAGTTTTCTTGATGTTAGTAATCTGCTTTACATTTTGTCGCAGATGTCTGAATCTTCAGAACCATTTTTTGGATATGCTGATGGTGCTAGTCGTAGTATACAGAATCTATCCTTTGCAGCGTCGGCCATTTTTGCTCTGAATGGCAAGTTAGTGAGTTTTCAAGGGATTTGTATTGGTAGATCGATAAATAATATCACTGAGTATAGCACGTTGATCGAACTTCTCTCTGATTGCATTTAATTTGGTATTAACCGCATAATATTAAGGTTAGAATCACAACTTGTGGTATTACAACTTACTAGTGTTTATACTGTTAGAAATCCAACACTTAGATTTTTCCTAAGAGTTCGACTTTTGGAAAGACATTTTGATTTCATTCAATATCAACACATTTCCAGAAATTTGAACATATTGACTGATTCATTAGCCAATCGAGTTTTAGACAGACATTTGCAACATTGGTAAAGAAAAAATTCACATCATTGAATAGGATTGCACAATAAACATAGGAAAAGCTCTAAAATCATATAGATAGATAGTTATAGGTTTTTAAAAAATTTGTTCCCAAGACACATTGGTCATCTGACCTTAAAATATATGCAAAATGTCACAAGTAAACTAGTGGTGCTCATGGTAACATGCTATAGATCTAGCAATCCTACGGAGTAACCGCATCCAACAGTTATGAACCCCAATAGTGTGTCGCTGCAGTCGCATGGAAAGCTCTTCGATCCGGCAATCCAGAATCCCGAAGGTCAACCCCTCTATGTGCTACTAAAGCTCATCTAAAGTCTCAGCCATATCAAGGTCCTGAAGGACTGCTCTCCCGATAGCCCTCTCTGCTGGCGCATCTGCTTCGCGAATTGGTTCCTCTACTGGTTGAACACGACCGATATCTACATTACATCAAACATTTAGTTTAGTCTTGGAAAGAAATAAAAACACAAAAACATTGTATAAAACTTAGAAAAATAAAAAAACATGGTCAAATAATTCTTACCTATTTCACACCACTGAGCGCCTTCTGGTACTACTAGATCTAGATCTCCTTGGAAGTCGACACCTGCGTATGCGTACTCATCGATGGCGACGATCTATCATCAGAACCAGATGAAGAATGCAGTAGAGAACACAATGGTTGATTGGCCTACATGCTGAACCACGAGTTCTAGCCATCTTTTCATTCGAGGATCTCTAGGACTAGATATATCCAGTGTTACATGCTGTGGCTGCATTAGTGGAATCCGTTCCAAAGCGAAGGAGATAAGGATTGAACCATAACTGAAATTTTTCTTCCTTCCTCCCTTTTATTTTTTCAATTGTTCCTTTATCTGAGATAGAACAACTTCAAACCAGTTGAAGACTGTTGGCTCTAAGCACTCTAGCACATACTGCATATACGATCTGTTCGCTACATGTAGTGTAATGGTGCCAGCAAGTTTAGCGATCGTGAAAAGGATGGTTCTCAAAGGCGAATCCCTGACATCCCAGATGTTTATTTTTCCATCTTCGCTAGGTTTTTCCCCTGGATAGCAATACTGCATAACATAATCCCTCACTGTCTCTCCTCCAACGGTAGACCCTGTGAAAGAAATGGGCAAACCTCTCCTCGATAAACTTGTGAGAAAATATATGTCCTCAACTGTTATGGGAACCACTTTGTCCTTAATGTGAAATGCTTCTATCGCCGAATCTCGTGCTCAAACTAAGAACTCCAAGAGTTCTATTTGTTGCTTCATTCCTGAAAATTTGAGGTAATTAAGTTGTCCACAATCTCTTAGGGCTCTTACAGTACCTAGATCATTCAAGGAAATCATATCTTGTTCTTCATGTTCTCTTTCCCTCCATGTAATCGTCATTATAATCCAATGGAAACCAAAAATACAACCATAAGATCCATTAGATTCCATTCATTGCAAAAAACTAGGCAAATTTTGGGCACAACATGAAAATAAAAAACTTGAACTGCACCCAACGCACTCCCCAGGCTGAGACAGTGCATTGCACATGCAAGAACCCTTCATTGTACTTGCTATGCAATGCAGGTTTCGACATTTAGGGGTGCGTTGCCCTCATTTTGGGTAGAATTTACCCTAGGGGCCTTAAAAACCCTTAAAATATGCAGAGAATGGAAATGAAATGAATACCAAAGGGAAGAGGAGGTTCATGTTACTAACCTGATCAAACGGCGATGAAATCCATCCACAAAATGACTGCAATCGACGACTGAAGTTTGGGGGCAAAATCAGGTTCAGAGCTCCAAAATGCAAATGGTAACTATGGAATGTTAAAAATGTATAGTGAAACTACTTTTTATAGTCATTTAATTGTTTGCAAGTTAAATTTATTTCTATGACTATAGTTTTATTATGTTTTTATCATGAAACATGTATTTTTAATCCATTTGATGTTGTTCTGAACAGGAAATACAACTGATGAATAGATTAGTAATGCAGATTTATTCAAAGAATGACTTGACCACAAAGCATACTTTTTCTCCTTATTTTTCGAGCTTTATTAAAAACGAAAAAGGATTTGAAGAAAACTTTTATCTCTTTTTCAAGCTTCAATAACAACGAAAAAGGAACCCCATGGAGTCTTCTTTCAACTCTTTTCAGACTCCGATAATATGAAAATATTGCCGAGCACTTGTCTTTTTGAGCTCGTTAAAGTAAATGAATTGATATCTACTCAGTATAAGTTTAACCCTTTTTCGGACTGAGATAGATTATTTACGAAAAAGGAATACCTTGGTTAAATATAACCAAAGAGGTTCTCTCAGATATTATTTTACACTTTTTCGGATCCGAGTGACAAATTTATGAAAAATTACTTTTGGAGTTCTCTTTCATCCTCTTTTTCAGACTCTCTAAATATTAAAAAGGACAGGGCTATCACTATCGTTAAGCTCATTAAAACAAAAAATAGCGACGGGCTTGTTGATCATGGCAAGAATCAAGTTTCATTCATCGTTAGACTCGTTAAATTATTAAATAGCGATACCTTATTCACCTGAAGGGTTGAATTATAGATCAAGAAAATGTTATCCTCCTCAAGCTTGTTAAAAAATAAAGAGGTACTGGTTGACAAATGACCGGGGAAAATTTGGGAAAAGTAAGCAAAGTTTCTTTTTGGTAGCAAGTCGCTCTTGAACATGACACTTCTTTCACTCCATGTTCGTGACTGTTTGGGTTGGGTAATCATCTTGAAATTTCATTCACACCTATGGTTCATCATACCTTCACTTCGGTTTTGGGTCAATGCTGCCAACTCATCACAGTGTCGCCGATATGTTCAAGAGAAGTCATCCAGTGATTAAAAACTCATCCTTCTGCAATACTTGTAAACCTTCATTTTCATGACCATCATCCCTGAACATTGCTATATCAAGTCATACCCTTGTCTCCGAAATGAGTAACTCCTATTTTGAAATAAGGTGACTTCCTGTCAACAAAAAATAAATATCCAAGAAGTTCACTTAGAAACATCAGATTCCAGTACCATGAGGCTTGTTACAACATCAACAATATCCTTGCTTCTGGACCTTTGACCGGAAGATTTTGTTTGGCGTTCGACATCAAATCATCTATTCACGCCTTACGAAATGTACTGTAGTACCTTGAGGGCCATTGACATTAATGGTGGTTCTCTCGCGTTTGTTAACAACTCACATCATTGGCTGGTAATCAAACGATGTCTTTCCATGTTCGACTACAAATCATATATTCGCATGGCTAGACTTGTACCCGAATGATCGAGAGAACGAGGTAAGAAGACCCCAGATCTAGTTTCATCCATCCGGGCTGCGATTTAAGGATTGTTGTACACATCATCTGTACGGTGACTTTACATATAGATTGTCATCCAAACATGGGCCTATATCTGTAGGCATGTCTGCATCTGGGCAACATTCCAATGAAGATGACTTTCTAAATTATGTACATGTTATTAGATTGTTTTATGTGCTAAACATGGGAATTCCTACCCTCAGAAATTATGATCAAAGAGGATATATCATAATGTAATTTATTTTAATATTGATGCAGGTGACCACTCCGCTTCATTTCCAGGCTCATCACAGTGTAAAGCATCTCAATCAAATTTTTTTATTATTTGGATCTCATGCTTTAGGGGGAAATTGTTATAGGTCAATTTGGGTACCATTCCCAATGACCTGGTTAACTGCACATAATCTCTAGGACCAATGATCAAGTTTCTATCATTCCCTATCATTTTAGTTGCTACATGCCCTAAGAAAAGAAACAAGACAAATCAAGCAAGACTTTCATCAAGCAAAGATTTCCAAGGTTTGAAGCTTATTATATAGCATATGAGAGCTCACAAACACAGGCTCTAAGGGGCCTAAGTGCATTGCATATGTAGGTATCGCCATTCAAGGCTACTCTACAAATCACTTCCCGACATTCACAAGTGCGTTGGTCACATTGGGAGCGAAATTCTCATTGTTTTGGAATCTCTACTTGGCGAGTGCCTTCTAGAAGAGTTCACATGAGTCAAGCTTCGGATCCAAGTGTCCATTTGACATCTACATGACTGGAAACATGTGTTTCCTATTATTGGAAAGTAATTGATTTTAAAACAACCTACAGTTTATCTATAAATTGAGCACAGATCTAAGTGCTTGAAAAGGAAGATTTTGAGTAGAGAAATGCTGGAGAATTTTCAATTGAGAGATAGATTTGTGTAGCGGCTGCTGGAAATATTTATACTGTGATGAGGCTTGGGAACGTTGCTAGAAGGGTCACTTCAAATCAGTCATGTGGTTGTAACCTCTCCTTCTATCATTAATAAAGAATACTACTTATTTTTCCCTATATGCATCTGTATTGGCTTTGATCTTCCATATTGCAAGATCTTAGTTGATGTGTATGGTTTATGCTTTACTGATTTAGAAAACTAACTTGAATAGATATCTATATTATTTCATCTTCTGATGTTTCAATTTTCTTTCTTGCAGGAAGCATTCCGCACAAACCGCTTGAATTTGAAGCTGCAACGGAAGTGACAGAAGGAGCCATTTAGAAGCGCTTGGATCACAAGTAACCTTCTAATCCTCTCTGTGTATATATTATTAGTTAGGATAAATATTCATATAGTCTTTCAACTGTTTTTATAGACTAGCACTTGTATAGGGAAGCGTGATTTATCTGTAATTCACAATTCTAGCCCAACATCTGGCACTTACTGGAATTCCTTTCTCTGTCACATCTAAACTGACTTGTAGAAACATCATTTTTTACATATTTAACATAGGTTTCTTATAAAAAGGAAACTCATCAAGTAGGTTTCCATCAAGAAAAACTTCATCAAGTAGGTTGCCATCAAGGACAACATATTGCAACATATTGCAAACACATCCCATTACTGTTGAAGCTCCTTTTCAACAATGGGGTTTAGACTTCATTGGAGAGATTCAACCCACCTCATCTACCCAACATAAGTGGATCCTCACTACTACTAATTACTTTACCAAGTGGATAGAAGCCATCCCCTCTAGAAATGCTACTGACTCAGTCATTATCAAATTTCTTGAGACAAACATCCTGTCTAGATTTGGTTGCCCCAGAAATATCATCACAGATAATGCTACCACCTTTACATCCAAGAGAATGATTGAATTTTGTTATAAATATCACATCACATTAGGACATTCCACAACTTATTACCCTGAAGGTAATGGGCTAGCTGAGTCCTCTAACAAAAGTTTGGTCAATATCATCAAGAAGCTTCTGGAACAGAATAAAAAAACATGGCATGGAAAGATACTACATGCACTATGGGCTGATAGAATAACCACCAAGAAATAAATTGGTATGTCTCCCTATCAACTAATGTATGGCATGGATGCCATTTTGCCAACATCCTTGGGAGTCCAGGTGATTAAGCTTCTCCAAGAAGTGTAATCAGAAGAAAATGACTTGCAAAGGAGGATGAACCAGACCATTCATCTACAACAGACAAGAGAGGAGGTTTATAAAAGGACATAAGAAGTACAAGAAAATATAAAGAAAATATTTGACAGAAGGACTAAAGCCAACAATTTCCACATTGGAGACACAATGTTGAAATGGGATTCTAGGAGGGAGGACAAGGGTAAACATGGTAAATTTGAGAATTTATGGAAAGGTCCTTATCATTCAGTCAGTTAGAGGTCATAATGCTTTATTTTTACAAGGACTAAATGGAGAAGACTTTTTTGGAGGTCCTGTTAATGGTAGGATGCTCAAGCACTATTTTTTTCAAGAGTCTGAGATCCAAGATTTCATTCATTGTACATAATGTTACATGATGAAAAATCAGTAAAACAAAAACACCAAAAACATAGAAAGAAAGAAAAAGAGGGTAGATTTGAAAAGAGGTAGAGCCCCATACCCAAAAAATAGTAATGCTAAAAGTGTGCAAGCCTAAATTCCACTACTTGTTAAAAAAGAAGATCTTGTTCAGTCATATAGCCTAATCATGGTTGAACATGTTTTAAATTTATGCTGATAAGTTAGTATAAAAATGATTATCAAAATTATTCAAGATTGACTTCTCAGAAAGGATATATTAGGAATGAAATATACTGGTTCCACATGCTAAAAAATAAACCAAAAAGAAATATGGAGATGTATAGCAAATGAGAGATCACAACCCTTGTTTTTCTAAAGTTTTTGTTTGTACAAAAATAATGTTTGTGTGCAGCTTGCCCTAATGCCACAACCCATGGTAAGTCAGATTTCCTAATCCTGATTTAAACCATGTTTTCAAATTCATGTCAATAGCTTAGAGAATGAAGTCTGTCATACAACTTAATCTTGTCAGTCAAGTAGTCTAGGTAGAGAATAAAAAGAGTTCACTAGCCTAATCTAAACTCTTGGAAGTAATAAGAGTAGAAATAGATAGTTTGGTTTGCTTTCATAAGAAGAAAATGTTAAGGGTTTTCCAGTTCATGTGCACCCAAGGAAGAAAAAATGTTAGGCAAGTAAGTTGGGTAGGTAGAAATGAAGTTGAGCGAATCATGTTTTTCAGATTATTGAGGTCACAAATTTAAAAAAAAAAAGGCATCAGAAAATGAATAGAAGGAAAAATTTTCCCAAATGGATAAGGCATTGGTCTTCATAAAAACAGAGATCTGAAAGTTCTGGAAACCTCCTGAAAACTTATTTCCCTCCCCAAGTGGAACCACTGTCAGTCATCAGTAATTTTTTGCTATCTTAGAGATGACTAAATAGTTATCCTAGATTTCTAAAAATAAGATTTATGAATATTGTGAGTTTTAGAAATCTCATTACCTTCATTATCCTAAATCAACCTATTTGATTATATATTTCCTCTCTGCCTTCTAAGGTCTACCTTACTACTCCAAAATGACTTCATTTTTGGGCCTATTGACCTCATCTTCACTCTCCATACCCTCATTCTCATTCACTCTTTCTCCCCCTATGAAAAACCCATTTCCTCCTTCATAAACCTTCATAAAGAAAAGCTCTATTCTTCATTTTCCTTTGTATATATTAAAAAAATGTAAAAGGCCCCTTTTACATTGTTTAAAATAAAAAATTAAGCCTTTTGGGTCTTTTTTTTTTATGTATAAAAACCCTGTTTTTATATTATAGACCCGACCTTATGTTAAAAAGGCCTAAGCCCCCTTTTCCTCTAGCCCCAACCCCCTCGTGCTCATATAACCTTCCCCTTCCTCTTACCAATAAGTGCTTCTGCTTATTTTATAAACCCCTGGGCCCCGTTTCCCATTTAAACCTCTCGCTCCTTTTATATTCCGCCATCTGTCCATCAGGCCTACCTCATAATATAACTTGTCACCACAAAAACCATAACCTCGCATACATTTTGACCCCCCACACTACGCGACAAGAACTGCACCACATCACCTCGTGCCCGGACCCCGTCTTTGTACATACCTGCTGCCCCACATCATGCGATCACCGTCGATCTCCACCTCCGAGATCCAATGGTCGATCGCTCATATCACAAATTAAATTGAGTGGGATTTAAAAAATCCTTGACCGTGTGATATAGGCGGTTTCTACCTGCCACGAGTCGAGCTCCGGACCATATCACATGCCCCCTCCCGAAAACCACTTACCGCCTTTCTACCGCGCGATAAACCACTTTCAGTTTTTCAAAACCGTTTACCCCTCCGCGCCATTTTTCAAACCCCCCAGCCTCTGTTGAAAATTTTGCCAGTTTTACCTTCAGAAATTTTCCTCCGACGCCATTTCCTCCTCTGCAAAACCTTCCGATAAGCCCAAAACCACAAGAAAAAGTAGTCAAGGCCTTCCCCATGGGTTTTTAAACTAACACATTGTTTCTATGTGTAGGTTTGATGTCGGAATTCCTAAAGAGCATTTTGATGGTCAAAAAATGACTAAATCAGCTTCTGGATAATGATCCACAATTTTGATTTGGATCACAAATGGTTAGAGGCCGTGTATCAATATTAACCATTGATGAAAAATGATCATCGATTTTCATCGATGGTCAAGTAACCCTATTACCACGAAAGGAAGCATCGCCTGCATGCAAAAAAAAAACACAGTCAGAGAAACAGTGAAGAAAAGAATATTAAAGGATTAAAGGGCTAATAACTAATCAAAATAAAAAACAAAGGATCATCCAGCAAAGTAGAGTATAAAGAAAAAAATGGCAGACAGTTAAAAGGTTTAAGGATAAAGACAAAATATCAAATAGATTAATCCAAAGGATTAATGAACAGGTAGAGATAAAGCAGATTAAAGAAAAAACGATAGAAATAGACAGTCAGAGTGTGAAGGCAGAGTTTAAAAGCCTAAATACAAAGATTAAAGACAAAACAAGAAGCAGATTAACCCAAAGCACATTCGAATTAACTGCACCTACAGGCAGTTACTTCTTTCAAAGATATTTTGCCACCTAATGATTTGTTTCCTTCAATAAAGCATCAAACAGTTATTGCACTCAGTCAGAGGTATCTTATATCTACCAAGTAGTTATTGTAAGGTTATTAATAGGCCTTAAGGTCAAACATTTCACATATATTCTCTCAGAAGTTAAGATACGAGTTATTATTCTAGAGAAGTATCTTCAGATATTTTTTCCTTGAGACTTGCATGGTATTCAAAGTAAAAAATTCATTAACTCTGTAATAAATGACACCCAAACCCTAGACTCAGCTTCACCTCCTCATTTGTAGATAAATGCTGCATTTGAGCTCATTATATTGTTGGCATTTGATGATTTTTGAGAGAAATACATGGTTTTAGAGTTTGAAGAAGAAATCGGTCTTGTGAAGTTTATGAAAGGGTTGTTTTAATTGATGGTGAAGGAGGATAGCTTGATGGATCCCTGAGCATGGTTAATGGTGGTGTGTCTCTATTAGTTCTTGTTTTTCATGTTTATCATTACGTTCGTATTTCTATGTTGCAGTAAAACATAAAAGTATAGGTTAATAAATGTTGCTTGAAGCACCTTAGTCCTTCCTATTTTTCATTGCCTTTATGTTTTCATCTGCTGAGTTTGTTTAAGAAATTTTTAATTGCTTCTTAGACTTACCTATGCTTCTTAATTCCATAAATGGTTCAATACAATAGTTTTAAAATCTGTTTTATGGTTAGCCCTGCTTATTTTATGCTATTTAAACTCTATTTTGGAATCTTTCTTTGAAGTATTTCTTGTTAGGCTTTAGCCAAAGAGGTCATGTTTTGATTATGTCCTTTGTCTATGCTTGAGAAGTTTCCTTGAAGTTCTTTGTAGCTTGATCATTGATGTTTAGGAGTTCCCTCTTCATTGATTGAAGTTACTTGTTATCTTTAATGTTTTCTAACCTTGAAGGTGAAATAAGTAGAAGTTAAATGAGTTTATCGCCTTCTATATTTCATTGGAATGTTTGTCTTAAATTCTTATTTTCTTAAGTTGAATCAACGAGTTATTGGGTTGTCCTGTCTATTGATTGCTTCTTTATGCTTATGTGTTTTAGTCCCTTCTTGTTAAAAGGGTACATTGTAAAGGATTCTTGATTGACCTTTTCCCTACCTTTGTTCCCAAACTTGATGTCCACCTCATTTACCATAAAAACTTAAAGATCCATTTGACTATGCTAGATTTTATCTGTTATGCATCCTGTTTCTTTGTTGAGATATATACGACTTTCATAGACTCCATAGCCCAATGATTTGAAGACCTCTCACTCCACTTATTCTACCTAGTAATCTTGCCCAACCCACTAGACCATTTGGCGGAAATTCCGACGACCAAATCATCGCTATTCCAACACATTGTCGTCGCAAGAGCGACAGTTAGAGGGCAGGAAAAACGTGGTTTACCATACCGTCGCAGTTCCGACGCAACTAAAAAGTGTCGCACTATCGACACTTTTTCCGTCGCTTCCAAACAAGCGTCACTCTTCCGACGTTTCCCAATACGTCGCACTTCCGACCTTTATAAACTGTTGCACTTCCGACGAAATGTGGTCCGACGTTTAGAACATCGCTCTTCCGACGTATGTAAACTGTCACAATTACGACGAAATGTGGTCCGACGTTTTGAACGTCGCTCTTCCGACATCATGCTTGTCACAATTACGACGAAATATGGTCCGACGTTTTGAACGTCGCGCTTCCGACGTTTCTAATATGTCGCAATTCTGACGCTTACAAGACGTCGGAATTGCGACAGAAGGTTCAATTTAAAAAAAAAAAAATGAAACTTTAAAAGAGGAAAAACGTTGTTTTGAATATATTATATGAAGTAAAACAATCCATGAAGTCATTACATTTTCACATCTGAAGATTTGAACCCAAATATCCATCCAGAAAAGTGGAAGTCCCACCCCAGACAATGATAGAAAAATACCCCATGTCACATACAGGGACATGATATAAAACCCGGTAACGGTCCACATGGAGATTATCGACAAATCTGAGAAAGCATCCAAATATGCCCGAGGCATCTATAAGAAAGTGAAATAGCAGTATGTAGAATAGTAAAACAACAGATAGATTACCGACGTCCATTGTTCCAAATACAAATTAAAGTACCCAAAATCCTTGAACAGAGAAAAACGCTAATCATGTGAGGAGTGTGATATGTCCCAAATATAAAAATACCATGAGACCATATCAATAAACCAGCAACATAGACCAACATCGCTAGTTTTGAAGGCAGAGTGATAAACATTAATCATTTTTTTTTCACAAGAGAAAAAGCGTTGTTTTGAATATATTATATGAAGTAAAACAGTCCATGAAGTCATTACATTTTCACATCTGAAGATTGGAACCCAAATATCCATCCAGAAATGTGGAAGTCCCACCCCAGACAGTGATAGAAAAATACCCCATGTCACATACAGGGACTTGATATTAAACCCAGTAACGGTCCACATGGAGATTATCGACAATCTAATACTCTTTAACTGCTACTATTTGACCTCTTTAACTGATACTCTTTAACTGCTCTGATACTCTTTGACCTTTGTTCATCCTTTTATCCTTTTATCATGATATACTATGGTAAATAGGCAAAAATTTATGTAAGGATAATTTTTTACAAAAGTTCCATCATTTCTTCCCACCATTGAACTTTTGGCACTCTGGTCCTTTGCAACTTTCTTAGTGTTTCATCAGCCTCAGTATATCTGAAGAAATTAGGCTGATTTGGGAACAAATTATTTACTTCATGCTCAAGATAAAATAAATTCTCCAATCTGTCATGAAGGTTTTTCCCTGTAGGCAATGCTGCTGTTGATGAACTGGTTGAAGAACTAGCTTGATTATCGGCATATTTGTCCAATTTTTCAACATAACTATCAAGGTCCATTAGCTTATCTTCTGCAACTATAGGACTGGGTAATCCTCTATTTAACAAAATATTCAATCTTTCTCTGAAGGCAATGATTTCTTCTTGCATATCTGAGCACCTTCGTTCTAAATTCTGTACCAGAGTTATTTTAGTAAAAAATCTCTTTATTTCCAGAATTGTTCCGGTCCTGTCCTGAATACCAATTTCTGCAAGTTGATTCTTAGTCTGAGTATTCAAAAAATGTATAAGTCTATTGGCCTCTTCTGGCATATTTCCCAACTCTTGTCTTGATCTCTCAATCTCATCCAGAGCCAATTTAACTAAGTTATTATGTTCATCCATTATCTGAATTGAGGACCAAACATCCTTTATTGATTTAATGATATTATCCCAAAGAATATCATTTATTTCTTTTAAAGGTTTCTCCAATGTGAGATCCTTTTCCAATGCTTTGACTGTTTTTTCTAATTTGTTCACTTCTCTTGTTTTATCAGCAACACTATTTTTTGAAAGATCATATTTATGTTCTAGAGTGGCCAATTGTTCCTTTTTTTTGTGAAGCTCTATGGCCTGAATGTTCATATCTTCCATTGACTTTGTTAATTCATCAGTGTTCAAATTTGTAGTGTTGCTCTGTGACAATTCTGCTGGCTGACCTGTTGTTGCTGTACCTGTCACTACTCCTGCTGTAGATACTAGAATATTTGCCTGCTTATCTTTTAATGCATTCTCAAGCTCTTTTTTAGTTGCAGTAAGTTGCTCATTCAATTTTAAGAGAAAATCCATTAGTTCTTCCTCGGAATTTTGTTTGATGATTTCTGCAGTCTGTGGATGTCTTGAGGCCGGTAACTTTAATTGTTTTCTCAGAGCTGCAATATCATCATCTTTTCTCTTGATAAAAGCTTCAATACCTTTCACATCTTTAGGATTATGACCCAAAACAATGATTATTTCCTCTAAAGTTTTGATTCTATTATCCTTAGCCTGGGAGGAGGCTTTTTCAAGCTGCAACTGTGTATTAGTATTATCCAAAGAATCCTGCAACTTATGGTTCATCATTGATTTATCCATCAGAGTAGAATAAATCATCTCACCTGTTTTCTTGTGTAGCTCAATTTGATCTAAAGGATGGATATCCTTTGCTAAGACTTCAAAATTAGTCCTAACGTAATCTGCAGCTGTCTGAGGCTGTTGCACCTTGGGCTTCAAATGGCTCATTAACATCTTACCCTGTTGGATGTCATAAGCTGACATCAATCTTTCTTGATTTTTTGGAGCCATCTTCAAAAATTGGTTGTACACTTGAAGTCTAAGTGGATCGTTCCTGGCCTTTATATTGATGAATGTTCTTTTGATGTCCCAGGCAGTTTTTACTGGAGGTTTGAAAGAAGATATTTTTGCACTTTGTTGCCTCTGTATTCCCTATTTTTGAAAATTAGTGGATGTCCCACTACCTGTACCTGTTTGCTGACTGTCTTCTCTTCCCTGGCTGTCAGGGATTTCCTGAAATGATTCATCTTCTGGAAGGGGAGTTAATTTCTTCCTTTTAACATCTTGTTGTTCAGAAGAGCCACCAATAGGAGTAGTTGTTTCGGCCTCTCTCTTTTTTCCCTTTTCTATATTCAGAGGAGTTTGTAAAATAGAAATTTCTGGCTCACTGATCTGAGTAGGAGGAATTTGTCCTTGACCTTGTTCTTTAGAAGTCTCTGGTTGCTCTGTCATTATGAATTTTTCAATTATTTGTATATCGGGCTCCTTTTCTTTTCCTTTAGATTCTACTGCTACTGTACTAATCTCCTGCAAATTTTGTTGTAAAGTCCTGGCTGAAGAAGATCCCTGCACCTGTCCAATAGATTCTAGGTCAAGTATCTTTTCAAGATCTTTCATTACATTTTCAACATTGACCTGCTCACTATCATTTTCAACCAATGTCCCTTCTGTCCATTCATCCATATTAGCATATTTTTCTATTTCTGGGATTCTTTGATGGATGTATGGTGACAGTTTATTTTTCATTCTTCTATCACGGATAAAGTTGTTTGGATCATAAGGCACCCAGTAGAAACTCTTTTCAAAGTCTGAGATAGTCTTCTAAAATCCTTTTGGCTTCCTTTCCAGCTTCCCTAGAGTTACAAATGAAGGGACCTAATCGACTCTTGATCCTGAGTTGAGCCTTTTTCTTTGCATTGCAAAAATGAATTATATCTGAATTATTCATCTGCCTAAAATATTCTAATGCAAAGAGTCTCATTGGGACATACTTGGGTAGTTTGAATGGGCATAATTCACATCCATATATCCTGATCTCTATGTAGTTTTGATATAGGTACCAGTCACCTATCTTGTAATGCTTTGAGAGCTGAAGGATTTTCTTGATTTCATTGTTAATTCTAGGAGGAGAGACTCCTGTCAACAAGGTAGTTGCGGGATGAACAAAAAGGTCGACAAACTCATTATAGGAATAAGGAGAATCAAAGGAATTGTGAGTAATGGCAGACCAAAAGATGACTGACCTAGGATTCCCTTTGGCATCAAGTTTCTTAACATAAAAAGGGAAATTTTCTGACTGAAAGTAAATCATGAGATGATATATGACAGAAGAATACTTAAATACTCTCTCATTCTCAAATATCATGAACTGATCATGGATTTTGTCAGCAATATAAGATGCGAAATCGTACTTGACAGCAGGAGGCTGTCCAGGGGTAAAAATGGATAACAATACTAGGGTTAAGTGATCAACATACTCATTAGTATTGAAGCCCATTATGGAAGATATCATGTTTAAAATAAGTCTACCCTCATCAGTAAAGAAAGTATAACCATAAGGGAGAGGGTTTTTAGGCTGATGCTCTGGTAACATGAAGGTTTGGCATAGGAGGTTTAACTCTTCATGGGATAACTTAGTAGATTTCTCAAGTAATTCAACCATGGACAGGGGAGTGAGAGCTTGACCAGGTTGGAATTGTAGCATTTCATTTATGGACTGAGCAGTTATTAGGAAAAGGACATTTTGACTTGGGGATAAAACTGCTCGTTGGTTGGGATCATACTTTGCGTAGCAATAATGGATTAACTCAGGAAAAATATGGACTGAGGGGAGAAGGTACATAGGAATATTTGATTCCCAAAGTCCAAATATGTCAGAACCATTCAAATAATTGTCTCTGCAGCGGCAAAATATTCGAAGAGGATTCTCACTAAGACGCAAGTCCTTAATTTGAAAATCCATATCGGCTAAAGGAAAATAATCCAAGTCCTTGTGAGGGGCATTGATGGGCACGACATTCAGAGCTACAGGAACTTCCATTTCTGGTTCTTGTGGATTCAGAAATGGAATTTCGGGGTTTTTGTGGAAAAAGGGCACAATTACCAGTTTTGGGAATATAATTGCAGTTCTGGGAACGAAAAAGACCAAACTGAACTTCTTTTCAGACCTTAGTGCAGAATTAAAACTAAAACCAGGATTTTTTACAGAGTTTAGCGGGGAATTGGAATAAATACTTGTTTACGGGAAATGAAACGTGTTTAAACAGGCGCTGGTTATGACAGAAGAACCCTGAAATACTCGGCTTCAATTCTCTTCAGCAAGGTAACGGTCAACAAGCGTTAACAGTTGGTTTTTGAATTTTGTTGCATGGAAGACTGGCTAGCGCACGGAACAATGAAAATGACGTAGACGCAATTTGTTTTATTTACAAAGTCAAAAGGGTGGCGGGTTTTGATTGATGACGTCAGCATGTACGATGGTTTCGTCACAGAGGGATAGGAGCAGATATTTGGTTGGGCCGCTCGTGCAGTGGAAATCCGGACCCGAAAAATATTAGGGCGAATTTGATAAGAAATTCGCGTCACAACTCTCCCTCCGTACGCCAGCCAACTTCGGACCCGAAAAATATTAGGGCGGAATTCATTTGGTTTTCGCGTCAAAAAATTGGCCGATGTCAGCAGGCTATTTTGGAATGCGAATTTGGTTTGAATTATGGTTTATCGCCGTTTGAAGTCCGGTGGGCTCGACTTAAGAAAAATTTTGTTTGATCCCATCTTATAAAATTTGTGTTGGTTTTCTTTGATAATACACATATTTATAATAAATCATGGGAATACCACACTAGTAAACATGTGGAAAATTTATATAAATTATTGAGAACAATCATTTTTATGTGAAAATATCCAAATGTGCTTTTGGGAAATAAGAATTCGAGTATTTGGTTCATATTGTTTTAAAGGAAGGAGTGAAGTTGGAGCCTCAAAATATGCAAGCTATTACAAAATGACCTATTCCTAAGAAAATCAAGGTTCTTAGAAGATTTTTTAGACTTACATGATATTATTGATCATTTTTTAAGAATTATGCATGCATTTCAAGTCCACTCACAATCTCTTGAAGAAAATATCATTTATATGGAATGATGAGGCTACTTTGGCATTCTCTCTTTTAATGGATGCCATGTCTTCTACACCAACATCGGTTGCACCTAATTTTGGTAAAACATTCATAGTAGAGTGTGAGGCACTAGGACAAGGAATTTACGTAACATTAACAAAATAAGGGATATCATTGGCTTTTAAAATCAAGGAATTCAAAGAAAATATTTGGTGAAATCTATGTATGAAAAATAAATGGAAGCAATATTACATGCAATAAAAAATGGGGATAGTATATCATTGGGAGGCACTTTAAAGTCAAGATATACCATGATAGCATAAAGTATTTTTTGAGGCTATGGATTTCATTGGAAGATTAACAAAAATGAGGAGAAAAAATGCAAAGTTTTAATTTTGAGATAATCTGCAAAAAGGGTAAGGAAAATTTAGTACATGATGCTCTTTATAAAATAGAAGAGGCCTCAAATTTATATCCAATTACATTTTCTATTCCTAGGTCGCTAGAAGAAGCTTGCCATAATGGAAAAATGACAATAGTACTAAACAAAAGCTAAAATTTATAAAGGATGGGATGAACTCTATGGAGCATTGGGAGTGAAAGAGAGATATACTTTGGTGCAAATGTAGAATATTTTTATGCACGCAAGAATATTTGAATAAACAAATATTAAGGGAGTCCCATGTCTCTCTGATGGTAGGACGCGGGGTTCCTTAAAACATCTCAAAGGATCAAAAAATATATTTTTGGAAGGAATGAAGAAAGATATTCAAAATTTTGTAAGAGAAGGTCAAGTTTGCATAATAAATAAAAGAGAGATAGTAAAATATCTAGGGTTACTTCAACCATTCCACATACATATTCAAAGACTAGAAGATATATCAATAGACTTTATTATAGGGTTACTGAAATATAAAGGTAAGTATTACATTTTTGTGGTCATTTATATAGACAAATTTTGTAGATTTTTTTGTAGAGTTGAAAGTACATAAAAAACAAGCCAAGTGGCAGAAGTGTTTGTGAAAGAAATTCATCGTCTTCATGGTTTTCCTAAAGTAATAGTAACAAGAAACTTTTGGAAATAATTATTTAATATGAGTGGAGAAACACTAGCTGCCATGAGTTCTACATATCAAACACAATCAAATGGTCAAACAAAAATAGTTAACAAATGTTTTTAAGGTTATCTACAATGTAACTCTTTAGAAAAGAAATCTTAATGGATGAAGTGGGTTCCTCAAGGAAGAATGGTAATATGATACTATCATACTACCTATCACACATCTACTAAAATACCATGATGATGTAAGTTTGTAATTTAACATTTTTACATGTTAAAGACAAATAGTCAAAATCACTGACAACTTAGTATGCCATAATTAATAATCATTCCCTGTTCACTTTTGTTAATAGGTTTATGTCACACGATGATGCAGGGGCATTAGGCACTATCCATCAATGTAGGAGGTTTTGTCCACATGTTGTGGCTAGGAGGGTTCGAAAACATTTGAGTTGTAACAGCTAGGTGTCAATACCTCAGCTCACTGTATTACTTAGACTAGTTAGAGTTGTATGAGTCGAACAATTTTAGTTAGTTGAATTATTATAATTAGACCTTTTGATTTCTAGAACGGTCCTCTCAGAGGAACCAAAGAGCCATATGTTATGTATATAAATTGTAATTCCTCAGATGAATAAAAGTAGAGAGGGAAGAGGAGAGTAGAGAGGGGATTTCTGCAATAAACCTCTGTGTGTGAACAATTGTTTCCAGTTAAATGATTTCCAAGCATAGTTGCCATTGAATTATCTTGAACTGCTAATTGTGAAGAATTGTTTAACTGTGAGGCGATTGGGTACTGATAATTCCATTCTTCTGTCTTTGAATTCCCGTAAATTGTTGGATAACCCTGTGAACTCACCCCACCCGAAGGCGAGGTCTGTGTAGAGAACAAAGGTCGTGAACACTGTTCAAATATAAAAATCCCGCCTAATAAAGAGACAAGATTGTTGTGCTTTCGGAACCTGACCCGAGGATTGGAAATGAGTTAAAAAACAAAATTCTAGCGGAACCAGACTTGCACCCGTGGTCAAGCCCTGTACCAAAACCACGAGCGGAATAACAAAAGCGGGTTGCCCATATCGCACCGCTTTTGCGGAGTAGGCGGTATTTCCTATTCGCGAGCGATTCCATAGGGAATGCGACATGTGGCGAAGTGACCCCTGGAAAACCACCGTTTAACCCGCGCCATCGCATGTTAAAGCCCGACGTTGGAAGCCGAGCGAAATTGCCAAGAGTCGTTGATTTGGAGAAGGGCCATCGGACGGTGGTCGCACGTTGAACTTGCCCGGAGGTTAACTAAGGTGTGCGGAGGATAGCCAGGTACGATACAAGTGTTTGATTGGTTATTGATATATATAGGTGGGGCTGGAGTATAATGAAATTTTTTAATTAAACGATTGGCGGATAATTAGCATAAGTCTGGAGCGTGATTGTTGTAAGGCTGGGTGGTGAAATATAGAGCCGAAAGTTCATTACAAGTTATTTATTTAAAAAGAAACATGGAGTATAAAAAAAAAAGTGTTGAAAGTTAAACATTGGTTATAAGGATTGGAGATAATATAAAGTCGGGAATATAAATTAAAGTCCAACCATTGTGGATAGTATTTATTTATCAAATTCTACGAGTTTGATAAATAAACCCGAAGAAAGAAGAAGTCAATTAAGACTCAGGCTGGAGGAAAAGAACGGGGTACACCAAGGGAAAATGCTGACACAGCGATTGTAGACACACCAGCTCTCCTTGGGGGTCCAATTTCAGTTTTTTTGCGTCACACGATGATCTCTCTTCTCTGGCATTTACTTGTATTGAAGATCACTATTCTAGGAATAAGGAGTTATTTTCTCCAAAAATAACCCTAGCCAAACATTGACAATGCATCAAGGATATCTTTCTGTGCTTCATAAGTACATATGTTCTACTTCTAAATCATGTCTTGGAAGTGGTTGTTTTGCTGGAAATTATTCACCAGTTGGTTTCATACCAAATTCTTTTTCACATTTTCATCATCCAATACATGAAAAAGATAATTGTTTAAAACAACATAAATATTTGAAATTTTGCAAGAATTGTCTGGCACACTTTGAATATGAATTTTGAAGTCAAGTGCATGATGCTGTATAGGATCAAGTGTCATTTTGAATACCAAATGTTTCACAAGAAACTTCTCAACATGCTACCCTGCAGTAAGGATTAAATGACAATATTGCATCAACTATTTCCATAATAAAAGTACACCTCGGCCATAAGACTAAACAACTACAAATGTTGTAGATCTAACAAGACCACACAATCAAATGTATTCCACAAGGCCAATACTGTATGAAAAATTAAAAGGAGTTTGCAACCAAAAATACCTTAGGCAACTAATTCAATAAGATACACCAAACCATCAGCAAAAAGGAAAACCAGCCTACTTGGCCCCAATATTTTCAACTGGGTCCTCTAATTCAACCAATAAAAAGGCCAAAACCATAGCATTGAGATACATTTCATTACACTGTCAATAACAATAAAATTTGACTCCGCCATAACCCTTTCCTTTTAGACCACTGGGTAACAAATATGTTTCCTTTCACCTTTGAGTTTTCAAATTATGCCTACCAAATCTAAGACATTTAAGAGGGGGAACTAATACAACGTTAAAAAGAAAACCAGAGCACACATCTAAAATAACAACCCTGCATGAAAAATTAAAATAACACATTAAAATCGAATATAATTGGATAAGGAAAGATCCACCGCAGTGAAGTTTCACGTGCAGGTGACCTTCCTTTAAACATAATTTTTTCTCTGACCTGCAATTTTTTTGTCACTGAGCCATCCTTGTTGAAGTACCACTCCTTTTCCATAGCTCTTGTATTAACTACCTTCTCTCTGTCACATAATCTCAGAGTCCCTCTTCTTCTTGAGTGATTAAAGGAAATGGGTGAAAAAACTGAAAGAGAAGACAATTGTCTGCCATAATTATCAAACATTGCACCCAACTTCTTCCCCTTTCCATTGTTAGCCAATGAGGTAGATGTGGCAATTGTTGTCATACTTCCCAAAGCAGAGGCCATCTTCTCTTATGATGAATATAGAATTACAAGATCTTCATATTAGTATGAACCTTAAAAAACATGACTCCCATTGCTAAAAACCACTTTTAAGTTGTAACAGGCAAACTAAACAACTATCGCAACTTTTGGCAACTTCCGGAGCATTAAGAGAGAAACAACCAAAGAGAAATACAACCACAATCCTCATTTTAATGAGACCGGACTATATATTTGCATTAAGATAATAGAAAGAAATCATGACTATATTAAGGCCACCACAAAACAATCTTTAACCAGTGTCTCTCGCAGCCTTCAGGTTTCCATGCTAGAGGTTGCATATTTTTAATTTAAATTCTTGACCTCTCGTGCCCATCTATGAATGCATCCAATGGGATATCTACATCAAATGCTCCTTTATATCCCCAAAAACAAATTCCCTACTACAAGAGCACGAGTATTGATGGATCACCCCACACCATCCCACCCACTAGAAACGGTGAAAAAGGAAACCCGACAAAACTTCTGAAATATCTCAAGATGACTATATGGGTGGTTCTTATGAATCAACCAACCATTCAGAACATGCTCATCAATCCAAACCATGAGTATTATGTGACGATATTCAAGCAGGCATTGAATCGGATTTCTAAAGCTATGTTAGAGAAACCCTAAACTCTCACTGAAAATAGGTGAAATGTGGCACCACTCAGAGATTGACATGTGCCAATTGGTACAAGTGGTAGAAAATTGGCATGCTCAAACAACGAGGTGATGCGAGAATGACATGAGGGAGAAAATATCATAAAAGCCCCAAATCTGGAGAACTAAAGCTCATCACCAACCTGAGATTGACAACTTTACATGATGTAACCTATGAAATCGTAAATGGAGAAATCATAGTAACAATAAAGTAACCTATGTAACAATAAATTCGGATTCATCCTGGGAGTGGTAATGGGATAAATCATAGTGAACAACGGGAAACATGCAGAGTTGCTTACAATCAAATAGATGAAAAAACACATACAAAAAACCTAGATAATAATCATGAACAAGCTTAATATTGAATTATGAACTGTAAAGGAACTTACAAATGTGACATTACGAACCTGGTCAAGCACACAAACAAAAATATGCTGGACATGACCCTGGTTGACAAGTTGTATTGCTCATGATGCAAGAGGATTTGTACCTGCACTGCCAAGTCAATCAAAATCCATCATTATCTATACAATAAATACAAGTAATTGATGTAGTATTTTTTACTCTAAGATGCATTCTTATGATAATGTTAGCACATATGTTGAAAATGTCAAAACATACCTGAATAAGCTCCTCTTCGTTTCAAGAACAATTTATTGGAGTCGCATGAACTTGGAACAAGCCTCCCACGATCTGAAAGAGTAGCAACTAAGTCAAAAGTGACTTTTTTGTTGCTACGCTAGATCAAGGGAGGTTTGCTCCAAGATTAAATCGCTCCAATAAATTATTCTCTACTAAACAGGGCCAACCACGTGAAGGTGGAAGCTCTTATGGCCCCTCCCCCCCCCCTTCACATCACTCTCAATTCCCCAATACCCAATCTATATTTCATTTTTTACTTTCATGAGCATAAAAAAAAATATTCAATAACTAATAAAAAAACAATTCAACAAAAAGTACGCAAGGAAACATTGCAATTTATGCTTGACATAAAAATAGTATGATAAATGAGTTTTTTATATAACACAAAAAACGTTCCAAGTATGGTCATTGGTAACGTTTGTCTTATAATAATACAATATTTTACATTATCGAATTTTCTTTTTCTTCTTCCTATTTTTAAATCTCCTAATTACATCATCAATATCATCATGCTCTGCTCCTGTTTCATGCCTTTCGACCCGCACTGCTGACCTAGTTGCGTAGTCACGATGTCTGGTCTCATCCAATGACGGGGCATCGCCTACAAAAACAGATAATATTAAATTTTAATTGTCAGTTTTTAAATATCATTGAACGAGTTCGGTAATATTAATAAAAAAAATTGCAATGAGATTATTTACCTGGTGCACCAGTTGTCGCCGCTGACCTAGTTGCGTAGTCACGATGTCTGGTCTCATCCAGTGACGGGGCATCGCCTACAAAAACAGATAATATTAAATTTAATTGTCAGTTTTTAAATATCATTGAACTAGTTCGGTAATATTAATAAAAAAAATTGCAATGAGATTATTTACCTGGTGCACCAGTTGTCGCCGCTGACCTAGTTGCGTAGTCACGATGTCTGGTCTCATCCAGTGACGGGGCATCGCCTACAAAAACAGATAATATTAAATTTTAATTGTCGGTTTTTAAATATCATTGAACTAGTTCGGTAATATTAATAAAAAAAATTGCAATGAGATTATTTACCTGGTGCACCAGTTGTCGCCGTTGGGACTGTTGCCTTGTCTTCCTCTCTGGTGGTAAGATCCTCAAGGGAAACATTCTCTGTCATTTAAACAAAAAAATTTATAAGGACAACCATCAAGGTATAATTAGAAAAAATTATAAGTGGAAATTAATTACCGTCACGGCCCTCACTGATAGTAGCATTGTCGGCCTGGTCCCTACTACAATGATCAGGTTGCACGTGAGGATCATCTACATTTGGCTCTAAAAATGGGTTATTTGCGTCGTCGGTAGTGTTGCTCCCCTGATTTAAACAAAGTTGTTAGACATTAAATTTATGGATGAAAACAAACATATTGAAAGGTTAATGTTTTACCTTATCAGGCATTTTGGATCTTGGGACCTGCCCCAAGTTTATGCGACGTTCAACTACGGCTTGATAGCCGAAATGGAAAGTGATATTTTTATCTTCCTCTGTTGTTTTTGTTCCGAAGTCATCACCCTACATTACATATGCCTGTGTATTTTTAATCATATTTGATAGGATTACAAAAACGTTGGAAGGCGATACAATTAATTATAAGATGTTTAGCTACTTAATTACAATTCTTGCGGCTAATTTCAAGTAGCCGCCCTAGCCTAGCTTGTGATGGCCCTTTTTTTCAATCCTAGCTTTGGTTGCCTTTGAGGTGTCAGGCAACCTAGCATCAAAAGATTGAAGTCAGATATGACATAGCACACTTTTATTTTAGACATAGAGAAAATTAAAGCTATTGAATTAAAGTTGTAATTTACCTTGTGGGTCCAGTTGGCATTTTTCCTTCTTTCTTTGCCCTTTTCTCTTTTCCGTCATGGATGAGTGCTCTCCACTCACTCTCTGGAACTGTGAGAGGATGCTCATATCTAGGGTTAAATTGCAATTGTGTCCTATAGGTGTCTTTGGTATATTTCAAATATTTGCCGGCTACCCGAGCCACCGCTGTTCTATCAAATGTGCCGACCCCAAAAAGGGTTTCTAGATAATCTAGAAGTTCTTTTTTCAGGTTGGAACTATGGGAATTCCACCCTGTGCGTATGGTTGGGCCAAAAATTACCAATGCATGGCTCTCCAGATACCTGTAGAACTCATTGTTTCCTACACAGAAAAAAAAGATATTATCATTAATTTAAAAATAAAAATCGTGATAAATATGTTTTAGATAAAGTACATGAAATAGTTAAAATATTAAAATTTACCTAGGAGTTGTACATGCTTTATAGGGACACCTTCATCGTTCACCAACAACGTGCCATTAATGGTCCCTGTGGAGCTGACATGTGTAGCTCCAGGAAACGCAATAATGTAGTTGGCCATATCAACCTCATCATTGCCAACACGTTCAGCGGTTGGCTGGGTGTCTGCTTGGGCAGGGTGTGTTTCTTGGCTGGCACCTAAAGGAGTAGAAGGTGTATGAGAGGTTTTTTGGGCAATCTCTTGCCCTTGTGTCCCACTACCACCAACACCGGGTTCAGCAACTGCCAGAAAACGCTACATACAAAAGAGCTTTTTGTTAGTTTAGTCAATGTAAAAATTTAAAATCAAACTATCACAATTCATCTCATGCAGAACAAAAAAAATATCCTTTTGAATTTTTATTATTACCTGATATCTTTCTAGCTGGCTCATAAGTTGTTTTATCTTCTCTTCTGTTTCAGGTGTTTGAGGCGCGTCTATCAAAGTATTAAATTCCGACCTTGCATCTCGTGCCTTTTTTTGCAACAAGAACACTGGAGATAGGGATGAAGAAAGCTCTTCCTCAAAGAGGGAATCATCGGGCGTACCATGGCTAGGTGTCTGCATATTTGAAAAAAATTAATATTATTTCAATTATGTAAATAACTAAAATACCTGAAGATAGAGCAATGCTGGAACTTTACATGTTCTTCCGCTGGCCTCTTTCCGCGATCATCCCGTCTCGGGTTGTTCCTGCACTGCTCTGATCAGTCTGCCACATTGCAATAAAATTATAAATGTAAAAACTTGAAAACAATATCTAACTTGAAAACACAAAATGAAAACTGAAATAATTTCTAATAAGACACCGGAAGACAGAGTTAAAGTTTCAAATATGCCTTGCATTGAATTCAGTCCTGGAAACATGTCATTGCACATTAAGGCACCCAAACAAGAGACGAGTTGACAATGAAGACCTTATTGAATATATTGTTGGGGCAACTTCTAGTAAACTTGTTGTGAAGACCTTGAGGACATTTTTGGAGCAACATTGTTGAAGCTGATGGTATAGCATTGTTGGAGACGATCTTGAAGGGCCTTGAAGTGAAGCTTTTGGAGCAACTATTGAAAAATACTTAGAGAATTTAAGTAAGGCACTTTCTATCTTCCATCACCTTTTTCCTTTCAATATCCTTTAAACGATTTTGTTGATATTTAATGTTTGAAATCACGTTATAATTCCTTGATTATATGTGTTTGGGGACTAGAATAATTTCACACTAAACCATGAAAACTTAAAAGTAACTTAACAGATCCATAAAGTAATAATAATCATAATTCCTAATTTCCTATTGTACGATATGATGCAAATTATTAAAACATGAAGCAATGAAGACATGCAATGTCTGAATTTCAAGATTGATGAACCAATACAAGAAGTTAGAAACTACAACTTTGATTCAATACTCTGTGTCCTAACTCCGGGAAGGAATCTAGTTTGTAGTACAGAACATGCATCGTGTATTATCAATTCTTAATTGACAACAACTAAAGGTCATCTACCTCATCAATTCCTTCCCATTTTGCATTTTTATGTTATATTCCTTATAAAAGTGTCAAATTTCTCTCAAAGTAAGCAACCACTGAATAAAATAAAAAACAGTTGAGATATGATTGAGAAATGGTCATTTATTTCTTGAAAGGATCTTCACAATTTCTTTGGTTTTTTTTCATCTCAAGAAACAAGAAATGACCTAAGAAACTATCGTGATGTAATATAAGAAACAACACAGTGCAATGGCCATTTTCAAAGCCAAATGATGTCCATTGAGGACATGGCCTTTATTTGGTTCCTGTTTCATAGGAGTTTTGGGTAGAAATGGAACTTTGTTGTACCATTTCCAGTAGTAAAAAGGAAAAACCTTCTTTTTCCATGGGAAATAATTTACCTTTCCTTTTTCAAGATAATCTAAATCACAAAAAATATGAACTATACTGCACACAGTCTTGGATAATGTGAAAGTGGAAAAGGAATACCCTACACAAGTGATGCACACATGTACACTTGAACACTAATATATTTTTGTAGTTGAAATGCAATGCTTGTTTTCATTTAAATGTAGGGTTTTAAAGCAGGGAGAAATAATGGATGTCAATTTAATAAGCGTTTCTTTGGGAAAAATTTAAATCTTGTATTGGGTGATGAAGATAATAGAGGGTATTGAATCTTGATTCTTGACATTGTGTTTAACTTGAATAACTCAAATGATTATAAATATCAGTCGATGAGTTCTTTTTCAAGTATGTCACTCAAAACTCTTATGTCAAAGCATTGTATGATGGCTAGCATTTGCTTGTTTCCCTTTCTTCAGTTCAATGTAAAAAGTATATTAATATATTGGAGCACGAATGATAACTACAATTGTTTTCTCTGCAGTATATCCAGCCCCAAGATTATGAAAATTTTTCTCAAGTGGAGCTATTTGGTTAGGCTGTAGGGTCAACCCTCTATAGGAGGAAGGGCCTGCAGTAAGAACTTACCATTTTGCAAGAGCTAAGGGCGAATGCTGTTCTGCAAGAGCTGAGGGCGAATGCTGTTCTGCAAGAGCTGAGGGTGAATGTTATTCTGCAAGAGCTCAGGGCGAATGTTGTTCTGCAAGAGCTTAGGGCGAATTCTGAGGGCGAATGTTGTTCTGCAAGAGCGGAGGGCGAATGCGCGCGTGATATCAGACGTTAATGTAGCACACATGTACATTTGAACACTAATAGATTTTTGTAGTTGAAATGCAATGCTTGTTTTCATTTAAATGTAGGGTTTTTAAAGCAGGGAGAAATAATTGTTGCCAAATTAATAAGCGTTTCTTTAGGAAAAATTTAAATCTTGTATTGGGTGATGAAGATAATAGAGGGTATTGAATCTTGATTCTTGACATCTAGAGAGAACCCTACAGCCTAACACAATCCAATGGAATTAACCAAAAAAACCCAAATAGAGTCAACCCTACTATAGGAGGAAGGGCCTGCAGTAAGAACTTACCATTTTGCAAGAGCTGAGGGTGAATGCTGTTCTGCAAGAGCTGAGGGCGAATGCTGAGGGCGAATACTGAGGGAAAATTCTGTTTTGCAAGAGCTGAGGGCGAATGCTGTTCTGCAAGAGCGGAGGGCGGATGCGCGCGTGATATCAGACGTTAATGTAGCTATTGCGATGGATACGAAACAATAAAATCATTTTTTATGTAGCGTGCATATAAGGTTCGTATTTGTATTTAGCACGCATATAAGTGTCTTTATACCGATGGAAGAAAAGGCGTCGATATTGCAACGAAGGCCTCCAAACGTCGCAATTACGACACTTAGACATTGTGTCGCACTTGCAGTCGTCACAATAGCGACGTGTTGGGCCATAGTGTTGCCAGTGCGACGTCTTCCTCCAAACGTCGCAATGGCGACACTTTTCTAAGTGTCGGTATTGCGACACTTTTCTATAAACGTCGGTATAGCGATGGTTTCGGGCGGGATGGAAAAAAATTGGGGAAATTTCCGAGATTTGGTCAAAAGCGTCGGAACCAAGTGTCGGAATTTCCGCCAAATGTAGTAGTGACCAAAACAAACAAAAAACCCTACACTTAAAAACTAGCCTAAAATCAACCATCTAAAGCAAACAAGTTCACATCCTTTGCACATAATAGAGAGAGCCCTCTCTGAGTCCTGGAAGGCTAGGTCCTAGGACTACAAAGACTAGTTTTATGTTACCCTGTGCATTTGGTCTAGCAATCTGCTAAATCACGGGACACTAACACCTTGATTCCCAGCTAGTAGTGATTCAGTTAAACCAAGCATTTGAAATAAGGGATTCACATATGTTAAGAAAATACTTGCGTGCAAAAATATTAAACCAACAATTTGACTACATTACATTCACACATGTACCAAGGAGGCAGAACCAAATAACTAATCGCATAGCTAACAATATTGTAAACTGGAATGCATCTCGAATAAACCATCATACATAAAAAACAAAAACATAGAAAAATATACATATCCATCAGCATAGCATAATCCATAACCAAAGATAGGAGGCACACCACGTGGAGCCGCAAAATTTTTTTCTCGACAGGAGGCATCCACTAGGTCAAGCGGTCCACTCGACCCCATGCATAGTCTAGCACCCGAGCTCTGACCTCTAGAGCAGCCACCTGCTCTGCCAAATCGGCTACACGAGGCTCTGTCGCTTGGCACGAGCTCGCTTAGCAGTAGTCTCGGCAGTAGCCGTGCTGATACCCTCCCCCGAGGGGCCAGCCCTCCGCCCGGTGCTCCACCTACAGGCTACGCTGGAGCTCCTCCCTATCCCCCGCAAGCTCCTCGAGGTTGCTAAATCGGATGGTGTCCCACCAACCAAGACACAGGACGTCTGACCTCACCAAAATTTGCAAGAGTAAAAAAAATATGTTAGTGTCATCATAATACACATACAAAACATATAATCAAGTAAATGCAGAAAAAAAAAACATATTTGCTGCCCCCCAAGCATATCCAACAGGAAGACCCATGTCTAGGTCTTCCCGGAAGTCCATCCCCACATAAGGAAATGGCAGGAACATCTGAGGATTGGCCTCAAGCCAAGCCTCCGTGGTGGCATTCCAGTAATGCCCCACCCTACCTCCCCCTCCACAAGGCATCACAGGGGCCCACCTTCTCATGCGAGGCTCCCATGGCCCCCCAGCAGGCACAACCACCATAGGTCTCATCGGCACCACTCGCTCGTACATGATGCTGCATAAAATGCTGGCATAAGTGAAAATATTCAATCCATCCCAGACGTTGTAAAGCTACGCCATCATCCCATCATGAAAAAAATGGGCAAAGTCGAAAAAGTGCCCAACCCTCACCCGACGCAAGACTCCTATATGTGGCCCCGACGCCCGATGAAGCAGAGACGACCCTGCCAGTCGTACGATAGCGGCTAGAGCACACCACTTGGACAAGTCAGTGATAGTAACAATTTATATGCATCCCTCCGTAAGGGGCACCCTGCCACAATGGCCTACTACAAACCACTTAAGATCCACTCTCCCAGAGGGAAGTGGATAACGAAGTGCCTCACCCTGATGCAACAACCCAGTCACAAAATAGATATTTGTCTCGAGATGGATAAGAAAGTTGCACCCCCACAACACCATCACCTTGTGCCGCTTGTTTCAACATCGTATCAGGTAGCGCAGAATATGATCCTGTGATCATAGCAGGTCATTCTCCATGAATTTGAGAAGACCCCAATGTGCCAACCGTTGGCGCGTGTGACCTTCAGCAGCCAAAATGGTCTAGATATCAGGCCAATTCCTCTCCTTCCACAACAAGCTGTCATCAAACAGGTACACATTAGCCACACTAAAAACAATAAAAAGTAGACAAAATTTCCCAATTTTTTTGCAAAGAATAGCTCTGGCCCTCCGCATGCCTATTCCTTAGAAATGTGCAAGGAGAGCACAATTGTCTTTCTCACAGACGGGATAAAGGCGCGCCCAAAGCTAGGACAAGTGCGATAAATGCACGCAAAACCTTATTTTTTCATGGAAGTTGCATGCCTGTACCTTGATCGCTCACGTGGTCAAGGAAAAAACTAGCCTAGGATTCGTACAAAACTATCTTGTACAGACCTTGACACAGATACACTGAAAAAATTAAAATATAGGACGCCATGGAGTGTTATGTAGGTAAATCCTCTTTGCATACAGAGACAATCCCTCTAGCCCTAGAGTGGGTCTAGTAACAAGGAATCATGCTAGAGTGTAGGTTCCTAGATATTTGAATGAAAGAGGACGCGATAAGATGGCTTACCTGTGGTCCAATGCTGTTGTCGACATTCGTAGTGGTGATGAGAACTACTCGCTCCCGATTTGGCAAGTCACAATCCCTTTTCTTATCACACTTGGACACCTGCACAAATATTAGAAAACAATAACCGCATACCACATGCTAATTTCATCCAAAAACTACTAGTCAGGAAGAGAAGACTAAGCATATTGCATTCGATAAAGACAAAATACAAGATGGGAACCAGAAAATATTCACTTATATTATTAGGTAGAAAGAAGAGATAAAACCATGCTCTGACATCGTGGTCTCCTCCAGTGGGGTTCGGGTTAAGCACATCTCAAAGCTTGTCAGGGAATTCAGACGGGATAAAGGTCTCTCGATGGATTTCCTCCTTGTTCTACCTTCTCAATAACTCAATTATTCAACTATAGTTCAGTCCTTCAAGTTCAACACTTCAGCTGTATAATTCTCTTTGTTTAGCTAGCTTTCATAAAGAGATAAGGCTTGTTTATATAGAGGCAAAGGAAGAGTTTGGGATCCCTACAAAGGTTGAAGGGAGGCCTATCCTTTAGGAGTGCTCCAAGGGAGGTGGAAACTACTAACTAAAGGAGGAAGCTCATGGTTGTTTCAGTTCAACCACTCCCAATGACTCATCCTCGAGGTGGTTGGAATGGAACCGCCGCCTCTATTTTAATTTTTTTTCATAAATATCTTAGCGCAGGTGCCTAATTGGCACATAGTAGCAAGTGGCATGGGCTCAATGTTAAATTTCTAGGTCGGCGTGAGGAGGTAACGGGCTACTCGCGCCAAGGAAAAAATAGGTATTTTTACAACTCTGCTTAGGGAAATGTCAACAAGAAGAATGCTGATTTCCTCGAAAGGTATGCAAGGATGTTATTTGCAAAGCATGACACTGCATATTGGTCATAGAAACGACCCTCCAATGTGCAAGTTGGGGATTCCAGGGATAGTGACACAATGTTGTGTAACAGATGGCCCCTAAAGCATGAAGTCCGAGGGAGAGGGAGGGGTGAAATGATTTATGAGAACACATTTGAACCAAACACCGCTATCGGAAAACTTGCAATTACAAATACAACTGATATCTTTGATACATGAACATGTGGCATGGGCACAACCATCCATAATAGAGTATATATAAAAACTGAGATCTAGGTATGGGTGCAGCCATCCAGCAGTAAAGATCAATAAATAGACTCTGGTATGGTCACAACCATCCAATCAAAGAGTCATGAAATAAGTCATGATAACCCACAAAGAACCCACAACCTGGATTTTATTAGACAAAATCCAGGGTCTTGCGCTCCATCTTGATCCAAACAAGTACAATTTATAGCATGCGAATGTATGAGCTGAAGTTGAACATGCAAGAAAATTGTCTGATTACCAGCCAATGATGAAAGTTGTTAACAGACACGAGAGGAACCACCAATAATGAAAATGGATCTCAAGGTATGAAAGGTACAATCTAGGGAATGTGAAAAGTGATTTGGCATTGAACACCCGTAGAGTTAGTCGATCAAAGGCCAATGATGTGGACCTTGCATCGAATGCGAAGAACCTGCCATTAAGGCATGTAGGCTCCAAGGTACCGGAAGGGATTCTCTAGATCAGATTCTTGGATAATGAGTTGAAGTTGACAGGAAAATACCTGGTCGAAGGAGGGCCATAATGTTTCCCACATCATCGACACGAGACATAGGAATATGATGTTTCTGAATCAGGACCAATAGAGAATCAGAGGGAGGTTGAAAAACTGCAGAGGCAAACATCTCTTGAACATGTCAACAACACGACACTAGATTTGGTAGTATTTTACATCTAAGGATCTGAGGTCATGATGATGTGGCAAAGAGTGAGTGAGAGGTAAAAAAATATCACTCAAACCCATGGAGGAAAAAATGACGAAATGAGATGTCTCCAACTCGACATGAATGCAGACAAGTGCCATATTCAAGAGCGACATACTGCCAACACAACTAAAATCTGGTTCCATTTTCCCCCACCATTGCTTGCACTATAAGTTTGTCCTTCGGGCAAATCCATCCTAGTACATTTTACGAGCCCTAGGAAGTAGGAACTCGAATAACTTCATGGTGACGAAGGCCAATGTCATCAGGTTTTAGCGAGTCTGACAAAGGAAGAACTAGACATATTTTTATGTTTAGAGAGTTTGAAAAGAGGGTAGAAAAGAAAACTCCAGCAGTCCCTTTTCCTAGGTAGTCTCATAGATCCGAAAAGGTAGAAAACTGTGTCTGAGAGAACCTCTTAGTCGCGATAGGCTAAGGCATTCCTTTTTCGTAAATAATCCATCTCAGCCTGAAAAAGGGTAAATGTATACTGGGTAGATATCGTTTCGTAGCCATTTAACGAGTTCAAAATGACAAGCGTCTCAGCAATCTTTTCAATTTTAAAGAGTCAGAAAAGAGCTAAAAGATGATTCTAGTAGTGATTTTTTCGTGTTTTTACCGAGTTCGAAAAAGTATAAAATATAACTCGTTACTTCATCATTGTCACGTGAAAACCTGTTGCTACACAAGAGACATGCATAAAACCTATTTCTCGAAAATAAAATAGTAAAATAATAGAAAAACATGTCTTAAAACCTAATTAGGGTTGTGAAAAAGTTATAAAATGCCAAAAATAGTAAAAATAATTACTTTTCACTTTTTACCTCTTGTGGAGCAATAGTTACCCATTTCACTCTGCAATCTTGCGGTGACGATAGAGACCAATCCAGTAGGTCAATCAAAAATCCATCAACTCCAGGTAAGAGCTGAGATCCCTCTTGTGATTTTAAGCTATTTCTTTCTTCCCATATTTGTCAATTTTGAATTTGGGGGGAGAAATTGTAAAAATTAGGGCTACGCGGTTGGCGCGGGTTTCGGGCACGGAGTCGTGCCAACCGCCTGATTTTTAACACTAGGGCGCGCCCATTGGCGCGATTGTTTTATAAACAGTCACGCCAACGACGCAAATCAATTTCTAGCAATAATACACACCAAATGTCCCAATTGTTTACAAATTTAAGGATGAATATTGACTAACACCACTCATATGTGTGTGTTTGTAGGTAGAAAGGAGAAAAATGGTCATTGAATGGAAAGAACAGGAACATAGTGAAGAAGATGAGTTAGCCATGGAAAATGAGGGAGTTATGGAAGCCCTCAGAAACTATGGTTTGAAAAAATTCTTTCTAACACCATGCCTCTGAGCCAAACCAGAATTGCTACGATATCTGATCAGTATATTGGACGAAAATCAAGATAATTTCATCGTACGGGATAAATAACTTGAGATTGATGTTTCTGACATGTACTTCATCACAGAATTATCACGGAGAGGTGTAGCACAACTCCTAACTGACACTCAGCCTTGCATGGAAAACATGACCATGGTGATAGACAGGGTATGTCAAGGAGCGCAGAAAGGATCCGGTAGTGGGAAAGTTGATATACAAACTATCCCAGATTTGAGACTATGTGTGGTATTGCATACCATCACATGGGTTTTGGGATCACAAGCACTGCACGAAGAAACAAATACACAGTTGCTTCTTGCTGTGGACTGCATGGCTCTGACCATCTACAACTGGGCAGAGGCCGTGACCATAAACATGAAGTGCCAATTAACCAAATGTAGGAAGACAAAATTTAAACAATTTGGTTATGGATCCATCCTGGTATCATTCTTATTGGAACAATTACCAATTTTTCAGCGACATGAGGTCATAGTTCCAACTCCACCAGCGAGAGAACCACAGATGGCTCAATGGGAAATACTGATGCCAAGGGCAGGGGGCGGCCAACAGATGTCTTGGAGGCCAAATTTTTTTGATTGGCTCCATCGAAAACTGAATGTCATGGAGGATTGGCCCTACTCTGGCACAAATTTCACTGATGACCCGAACCTCCCACTCCCAGAGGGAGAGGATTGGGATGAAGATTTGGGTAAGACTCAATTTTTAAATTTTATGAGTATTATGATTTTTCTTGTTTATTTATGTATGTTATGACATTAAATCCATGTGATGTAGATGTTGGCCCAGAGAGACCTACCAGTATGTCACCGATAGAGAGGCAAATCCCTCACGATTTCGACCCTCAAGGCAAGGGTAGCGAGGAAGATGAGATAGTGCACAAACTGGAGGGGATCACCCGAGGAGTCCCAGATTATTCAAGTTTTGATGATGTTCCTCGTGCCTATCAGAGACATACTGTAGGGGTGCCAAGCCGAATCCACCACTTACTGAGGTGACTAGTACGGGCTGTGACATGTTATCACGAGCATCATGCTGATTAGACACCTAGGTTTATTTTATCTGTATATTTTGCGAGACATGATGTCTCGGGATGTAACAAAAACATACACATATTTTTTGACGTTATGATGCACACAGTTGCAAACATGCGATATATATATATATATATATACATCTATATATATATATATATATATATATATATATATATATATATATATATATATATATATATATATATATATATATATATATATATATATATATATATACACATCTATTTCCTTACATGGATCTCTTACATATTATTATGCTTTTACAAATTATGCAAATGTCTATCTAATACAATGTTAGCCACTGTATCAATTAATGCGTTCATTCACCTAGGAATATGTTGATAAGTAATGAAATCAAAATGTCTTTCCAACAAATGAATACGTAAATACAATCTCAAAATGTGTGGATTTCTCACCGAATAATGATTATTGAGTTGCAGAATGACAAGTTGTGAATCTAGATTCACAAGAAATGCACGTATGTCGAGGTTGATTGCCTCGGTTAATAGCTCAATGACAGCGCTATATTCAGCGACATTGTTTGTAGTTCGTCCTAGAAAAATATCTTGCAGATCTATCAACTCACTAGCAGGATTATAAATTACCCAGGCTGTTGAAGACAAATTCCTGGTACTGCGGGAAGCACCATCCGCGAAGCCGATATAAAGGGTAATAGACATATGCATAATAAGCAAGACCCAATAAGCAAGAAAATTCTCACAAAGCACACCAAACCCAAAAAAATGTACAAAAATGAAAATAACACCTATGTACACCTGGTATGCATAAATGACTCATGCATAATATTTTTTGAGATACAACCCATTTCTGGGATGTTCAAGAGGATGGCCTTCATAGTCAAATAGCTCATAGGCCCCATTTTGAAACACACGTTTAATGATGTAAGGCCCATGCCACATAGGTTGAAATTTACCTGCCCCAAGCTTATCATGAGCTTGGTCATACAAGAAGACGAGATCTCCTTCAAAGAAAGAACGAGGGGAAACTGATTGATCAAAATGAGCTTTGACTCGTTTTGTTGTGCTTCGATGACCAAAGTAGCTAAGCGATGAGTTTCCTCTAACCTCTCTAAGTAAAGGAGACGCTCTTCTTCCGGCGAAGTGTTAGGCAGTAATTCCACAGCTAGCTTGACCAAAGGTATTTAACATTCAATCAGGAGAGTATCTTCCAGACTGTAAACCAATTGAAAAGGGGTGAATCCGGTCGCACTCTTCACTAAGGTTCGGTATTCCCAAAGAGCCAAAAATAACATGAGATGCTAGTTTTATTTGTGGATCCCAATCGTACATTGAAGCATTGTGATAAGAAATTTGTTCACAGCTTCAACCTGGCCATTGGCTTGAGGGTAGTACGACGTTAAGCTATCGTGACGCAGACCCAACTTAGAAGTAAACTCTGCCACCATATAATGCCAAAAATGGGAACCATGATTGGTAATGATGGCTTGAGGGACACAAAACCTAGCAATAATATGATTGAATATGAACTGACCAGCTGTCTTACCATCAGCGGCAAGTGTAGGCATTGCTTCGGCCCATTTGGTGAAGTAGTCCATGGCTACGATGATATAAGCATGCCCCCCAACCGAGTGAGGGTTACACGTCATGTAATCTATGCCCCATTTGGAAAAGGGACCAACAGTAATGACAGGGTGAAGAGGAATAGGTGGTGCACGCAATTTGCGTTGATAAATCTGGAAATCATGACATTTACGAATTGCGAAAATACAGTCTTTGAAAATGGAAGGCCAAAAATAATCGGCACGAAGTATCTTTTGTGCAGTAGCGTAACCAGACATGTGACCACCACAGGTGTCACTGTGACAATCATTCAACACTTTCTCAGCTTCCTTGTGGTTCAAACATCAGCAGAGTATGGAATCAACTCCAATGCGATAGAGCGTATCTCCGACTATGCGATAAGGTTGCGAGTGATGCCGGATACGATGGCGGGCATCCTTTGTCAACTTAGACTGGAATGTGGAAGTTTGGAGATATACGATGATATCACCATACTAGGGTTCGAGGGTGCTAATCAAGAAAAGTGTATCGTCTGGAATATGGTCCTCAGAACGAGACGAAGAGGAGTCGGAAGGGAGGGAACAAATCAAATCGGAAAAAACAAGTGATTTATTTGATTTGGCTGCGATAAATTCCAAATCTAAATATTGGAGGATAAAGATCCACTTCAAGTATTTTCCCCCCAGCAATTGTCGAGACAAAATATAGGTCATGGGGTTGCAATCGGAAATCACAGTCACCGTATGCAAAAGGATATAATGATGAAAGCACTGGATGGCTTGGACTGCAGCTAGTGCTAACTTCTCGACATGAGCATAACGCGTTTCAAGATCGAGAAGGTTATGAGACAAGTAATAAATGACATGTTTGTGACCATCATCATCATCTTGTACCAAAACCATGGCAATTGTACTAAAAGTAGCAGCTAAGTAGAGGGAAACATCATGATGATAATTTGGAGGAAGTAACAAAGGAGTGTTGAATAACAATGTCTTGAGTGTATCAAAATATTGTTGAGTCATATCATCCCAACAGAAAGGGACGTCCTTTTTCAAAAGTCGCGTGTATCCTTTAGCAACTTCGGCATAGTTTGGTATAAAAAAACGTAGAAAATTCGTCTTTCCTTGCAGACTCTGCAACTGATGTAATGAGGATGGAAAGGGGATATTGACAATAGCCTGAACCTTAAGTGGATCGAGGAAAATTCTGTCCTTAGATATGATAAACCCTAAAAGTATACTGGAATCAACGTAGAAGACACATTTATGTGGATTAATCCGAATGTTGTAGTTTCGACAATGAAGAAAGATCTGACAAAGATGGTACGGATGGTCACTACGCTTAGATGAATGAGCCGGAAGGTCATCCAGGTAAGGCTGAATCATGTGACGAATGTCATGAAAAGCATAGGACATTGCTCGCTGGAATGTGGCCCTTGCATTCTTCAAGCCAAAAGGGAGTTTCTTGTATGCGAAGGTACCCCGAGGACAGATAAAAGTCATCTTATGCTGATTAGCCAGGAGAATGTTAATCTGATTATATCCAGAAAATCCATTCATAAGGGAAAAAATCTCACTCCTAGCACAGTCGTCAATGATCTGATTGATGAACGGAGTGGGATAATTATCCTTAGGATAGGCCCGATTTATGTCACGGTAATCAACACAGACATGGATAGTTCCTTGTTTCTTATCGACAGGAAAAATGTTAGAAACCCATTCTGTCAAGGGAATTGGATAAATGAAACTAGCTTTGAGAAGTTTTTCAACTTCACTTTTAATGGTCGTAGCCTTTCTAGGGTGCATCAGACAAAGACGTTGGCAAACATGCTTCAAACCAGGATAGGTAGGGATTTCATGCACAACTATACTAGGATCAATGCCAGGAATTTCTTCGGAGGACCATGCAAAAACATCATGAAATTCACGGAAAAGGCTAGTATAAACTTGAAATTCATTTGAAGAACAAGTGACTCTCACATGGATGTTCTCGATGATTCCTGACTTCACGAAAATGTCAATAGGCATCGTCTGTGTGATATTTCTCATGTTTCCTTTTGTAAAGACTTCATGTGTGAGGATTGGCGTTTGAAGCAGAGGAGAAGGGACTTGAGACGTAAAACACTCAAGACATGTAGACATAGCCCTCAAGCTAGGCATAAACGAAGAACGATGATGACCATCGTCCCATGGTAGGTCTTCGAGAGGCATGGTTTCCATGATGGCTTCATCAGAAGGAAACACTTCTTTCAAAGGATTAGGCGAGTCTGAATTGCCGAGACAGGGGGATTGAGAATACACGTCAAGAAACAAGCTCAAAGGAGAACCATCAGAAGGTGGAGTATCTGATGCAGAAATGAGTTCACAATAATCGATTTCAATCGGAATCAAAGGCATTGAATCTTCATATGAATCGACCTATTCAGGAGAAGGAATAATCCACGGGTCATCAGACCGAGAGATCATATTAATTTGAACAGTCTTTGGTGGTGAAAGGGGAAAAATACCCATGAGGGATGGATCCTTGAAGAGACTCGACCCAATGCTCTCGAAGGGAGTAGGGATCTTATCCACATACGAAACGTTGTTCTCAGAAGAAGAGGTGAAAAATGACAATTGATCGAAAGTAACAATCTTGCCATCATGTGGAAATTTCAAAACACGGAAGAGGGTGGATGGAACACAAAGCATAGTGTGAGTCCAACTGTGACCGAGTAGAATATTGTAATTGAGTTTAGCATCAGCGACTTCTACTTCAACATTGACTGTCTTCCCTTTCAAAGTAATCGGAAAACTTGCGAGAACACCCAAAGGTTTTGATTCCCTTCCATCAAAAGCTTCAAGGGCATTTGGTGAGGAATTCAGGGCCGAAGAGCCAATGGCTTTCTAGCAAGAAGCTGACATGACGGAGGTTGATGCACCTTCATACATAATGGCTCGATGGATGTCGAGACCATTAATAACAACTTGTATAATGAGCGCAATCTGGTGCAGAAGTCGTGGGACAAAATTCTCTATATTGAAAGAGAGAAGGCTAGTATCAGTAGGATCAACCCTGCTGATCGCAGATAATAAAGCTTTTTGTTGAGATGAAAAACTCTGAAGTACTTCTAACGCAGACATCACAGATGATGCCTATTCCAAATCCTCAACAATACTATAATTTTCAGCAGCATGGGTGTTGGGATTATAAGAATACTTCCGGAGAACACCTTTGGAAGGTGGTCGCACAACGGGTTCAACACTGGGCCTTTCAATATCAAGAGGGCCAGAAACAGGTGGGGGAGAAGGACCATCAGTGATCTCCTTCCCCGTTGCCTGGTGTGACCCAACATAATATTTCGATCGAGTAGCAATATAAACGGATGCAGAACCATTCATCATGAACACTTGAGAGCTAAATGGAGCAAATGATTGAGGCTGCTCGACCATCTGGGTTTGCTGAGATGGAAAGGGTTCTTTAAGGACAGAAGGAGCACCCTGAGTGCCCTTGAGCAATCTACTCACTTCAGACCGTTGAGGACAGTCCTTGTTGTAGTGCTCTTCATAAAAAATTAGGCGGGGATACTTCGAATTACGCTGCGAACCATCATCAACACGAGATTTGGATGAATATGATTTCGGGCCATCGGCCTTGGCCTTGCCTTTACCCTTCTTTTTCCATTTAGAAGTCTTATCCGCAAGATTCGCTTTAACGACATTGACCTCCGAGGTTTTACCAGGATTCAAACTAGACTAAGGAGCAATATCATTGGAAGAATTAGAATTTTTCTTCCCAGGGTTGGAGGAGGAAGACTTACGCGAAGTCTGAGACACAAAGCTAGTAATATCGTCGACGGATGGGGTTTCCGGTGCATTAGAAGTTCCAGGTTGAGGGGAATCGGTCCAAATATCATACAATATTCCCGATTGAGAGTAAACGAGATCAAGGTACTGGCACGATCAATGGCCTGTTCCTCGGTTACACATGCCCCCATGGCTATGTCCTTCACAATCTAATTGACAAAGGAGGTAGTGAACCAATGAGTAAGAAGCTGATCAGGAATTTCAAATTTGTGCAAGTGATGACTGTTAGCACTCAAATATACCTCAGGCTGAAATGAGGTAAAACTCAAGGCTACATCAAACCACTCTCAGCCTCGTAGCTAGCCCTACGAGGACAGGAGAGGGCTCTCTCTGGGTCAAACTCAGTGAAAGATGTCCAATAGGATTTGAGATGACCTAAATGAAACACTGATATTGATTTTAGGCTAGTAAATAGATATGAAAAGGGGTTTTTAATAAATGGCTGGGGTTTTCTGGGAAGCATGGGATTAAGAACAACATGAGCAGAGTTTTAATCAAAGGCGCAGATTATTCTATAAGGCAAGATAAGAGTGAAGTTTAGCAATTAAATTGAAATTAAGTGAGGTGAAAGACTGTTTAAGATAGCTAAAAAGGGCATTGAGCAATGAATCCTTTACAGACAGAAGAAAATTACACAAATACTGAAAGCTCCTTCAAGGAAGAGCAAATAAATTGAATTCTTCCTATCTTACTGTAAAAGCATCCAGTGAACTGATTATGAATGAAACAAAAAACATTACGAGAGTACATATGAAACAATAGAAGAAACATAAGCTAAACTCCAAACCACAGGAATCTTATAAATCAGAGCTGACCATTTAATTACTCCTCTGTCAAACTGTACAATAGAGCTCTCTGTTTTCCTCCACGCACCTCTCAGAACTCTTCTCCCCCCGTTACAAATGATTTTTGATACATTAAATAAGCTAAGATAGAAGAAAACAGATTGACCCAACAACAAGGGCGCTGTTTCAACTAAAGCCGTGAAGATAGAAAAGAATCCTCCATCTGCTCTAAAGATAGAAAAGCCTTCCATTAGTCCAGCTTGAGGATTTCTAATGACCCATGAAAACTAATCCTGGAGCGTAGACTAACTAAAGACAGAAATAGGCAATCGAACCTTTGAATGCCACTTTGCAACTACTCTCAAATTTCTGGAGATACGCTTTGCCACTTTACAGAAATTGGGAAGAAATCCCCAATATTTTAATGCTAAAATATGGGTTAAATTGCCACATATGCTCTTTAGACCTGAAGATGAAACGAATGCCCAAATGGTGCAATGACTGCCACCTAGGAAATGCCACTTTGCACATTTCTATACCAATTAACCCTTAATTGACTACATTCACCTTGCCTGCTATGGACAAGTTCTTGCAGCCACTTAATTCCTATATGACCCTGTTTAAACCTATTCATATCTGTCCCAGGAAAAGGATCCAATTTAAAACCCTTTTCTTATTTGACACTATAGCGCATCCTCTGTTCCGCATCTGGTTTATTGGATTCCATATGCCAATTTTGTTTCCCATTTCTATGCCAATTTTAGAGGATGCATTCCTTGAAAATAATATTCTTCTGATAGCAACAATGTTTAAATACAGGTTGGTAATCGAAAAGGGGGAGCAGCATTCACCAAAGCAAGAATCATATACAAAACACTTAACACTAGTTAAAGCTGCTTCTGTTTCAGCTTTTCGCTCTGTGCAGATTGGACAAATACCCAGGTGGCAGTGTCATTGTCATTCTCATTTTGCTTTCTCAGCACGAAATCAATGTCTCTAAACAATGCAGTGCATGAAAGTTCCTTCTGTAAAATGAACTTTAAAGCCAGGATCAAAATGAAGTTCACAGGCCTTCGTTCTTCATATATGGCTTTGAACCATATTTCAATGAAAATCAAAATGATTGCATGAACATGAAAGAAGTGACCATGTTAAGGAAATGGCAGTGATTTAGATCATTTAGTACTTAAACAGCCGCTCCATCTTCCTCAGATTCTGAACCAAAGTACTCCCCAAATTTGTGAAAAGATACAGTCATCACACGGTCTGTAGTGTAGAAGGATTCTTCAACTCCATCACCATGATGAATATCAATATCAATATAAAACACACGCTGAGGGACCTTTAGCAATTTCAAGATGCCAAGCACAATATCGTTGACATAACAGAAACCCGAATCCTCGCATTTCTTGGCGTGATGGAGACCCCCGGACCATTGATGGCAATGCCTGCATCCTTCCTATTGAGTTTAAGGGCTGTCCCAATTGGGCCTCCTGCAGAAGACTGTGCGCCATACATACAAAACCAACGCTCTGCGCAGAAAATTTAACACACTCGGAGTGCACATCAATCTATCCACTAAAGTTTTTGTAACTGCAACAAACTGATAGATGGGCTTCCCATTTATAAAAACAAAATGGTTCTTCTGATCACGATGCACAAGACCATTTCTTTTCGATTCCTACACATTCGATTCTTTTTGTCAGATTCGTAATGTATACTTTCTTGCATTCTCCTCGGAAAGTAGTAAGGACATATTAATCAGGTTAGCTGTTTGTAATTTTCTCCACTCATCAGATACACCAATGATTGAACAATGCCAAACAAGTTCCATCATGCATCGAAGATTTGTTGTAACCGCAGTCTCTGCATCTGAGCATTCAACGCGCAAGGTGTAGATTATACATCAAACTCCACCATCACGAACAATACTCTGTGATTTAGGTGGTGAAAAAACATTCCAAAAACGCAGAGTTTCATCCCCTGCACCTGTGACAATTGTCTGCCCATCAGGTGAGATTGCAAGCTAAAGGACCCGAAGGGTATGGCCTGTTAGAGTTGCAAGCTTTGACATGGTTGGATATCGCCCATACTATTTCTTAGACAGTTCAGAATTTAGAATCAATTTTTTGCTTCAACTGTAGCAAATTATCAAGAACTAGTAGCATGGGTGTCACATACTTAAAATCTGGCTGGCCCTCAATTTTTGATACCTGCAGGCAAACGCTGGACAAGATATCCAATAAAACACTAACAAGACCATTGTCAGCACCTACTTCACAAGCTGCATTATCTTCATGTAAAATTAGAGCCAAAACATGAGATATGCGGGACAGCATGCTATCATCCTTTACATGATCCAAAGTACAATGTTTGAGTTGCTCTACAAGAAATAATATAACCTTAGCCTGGAGTAACTTAATGCAAGTGGAAAATATATCATCAATAGAAGGGGCGCTGAATCATCAGGAGGTGGTCCAACAGCTTGAGTTTGACATAAACTACCTTCAAGACCTGGGACTGTAGTACCTTGGCAAAGATTTCTGAATCTCTTGGAAGAGAAACAGCCCCATTGGGAACAGGATACACTAGGAGACTTGATGACGAACTCCCAAAAATGCAAAAAGGTGTTGCTAGGTGATTCATCAAAGTTCAGATAAAAAATTTGAGGCTCAGCATTCCAAACAGATGACTACCTATGCTGATTCAAAATAAGATCCACATAATGCCTAACAGATCATCAATTCAATGTCACTTGCATGCTCATCCAAATCAATTGTGACACTGCTGGAAGTGGAAACATTTCCATCTTCTTTCTTTATCACTGCCTTTGAATCCTCAATAAGTGCAACTTGCCATAGAGTCTCTCGATGTATCATTCCAATGTCAAGAAGCACGTCCTTGCTATCATTTCCAAACTCTTCCATTAATGCTGCCAACCATCTATTCTCTCTAGTGGCATCATCTAGAAAAAATAAAAAATTGTACCACAAACAAGCACCAAAATACTTTATGGTTCAGTCCATTTTCTACAGCTAATAAATTAGTTCCCACAGCAGGACCCAACACATTTAATGTAGTTTTGAGATGCCCCCTCGGATAAGCACAAAATACCTGTGCAAGTTAAAATAACTCCTTTTGACCCAAATGACTGCAAATGACGAGGGATGAATTTTGGTGAATTTGACTTTGATTGAACCAATGAGTAAGAATCTGATCAGGAATTTCGAATTTGTGCAAGTGATGACGACATATCCATTAATTAATATGGTCCGAGATATGAGTAGATCAGTCCTGTTTCAAAGAGGTGATGAGATGCATCCTGGCTTCATAACAAACTGGTAACTGAAAATGAGTAAGGAACGCCATAGAGAGAGAGTTTAAATCTTGAAAGATACCATGAGAGAGCTTGATATACCACTTAGCAGCAGCACCAGTAAGAGTTCATTGGAAAAGAAGAAGCCAAATAGAATCATCAACCCAAGAGTTAGAGGAAAACCACAAGTGGTAAGTCATAACATGTGCTTGGGGGTCTTCTCCGGACTTGCCCTCAAATTTGGGACAATCACCAGGAATCTTAGTCAGAACCAGAGGCCAATACAGGTTGTGAAGAATAGGATCATTCATTAACTTTGACACATCCGGTAACTCCAACATGGCGAGAAATGGTAGTTGATGGTTAAAAGGCATAGAAAGTCCTTGATAAGAACCTGAACTTGCATTCCATCCTGTTTGAGAAAAATTCTGCCCCCATTAGTTCTGTCCCGAAGGATTCTGACGATATGGGGGATAATCCGAATAATTATATTGATATTGAGGACTAGAATACTGATTCTGAGTATACCATTGTGGTCCTTGCTGAGCAAAATAAGGATTTTGCAGTGGAATGTAAGTATGGCCTTGCGGTTGATTATACGACAACTGATATTGAGGGTGATAGGTAAAACCTTGAGGCGCACTATATATTGGTCGATATTGACCACGAGGATAATAAACACCTTAGGGTTGAACTGGCTATTGATAAGTGGGTCCCTGTTGAGCTGAATAAACAAGTTGAATGGGTTGTTGAGTAGACTGAACAAGCTGCTGAAAAGTAGGACGCTGTTGTGAAGTAGAGTAAAATTGTTGTTGAGCAGAATGAACCGGTTGGTGGGCCGGTTGAGTAGGTTTCCCCTGCGGAGCAGATTGGCCTGGATGCTGAGAGCCACTAGGTTGCCTTGGCTGAGCAAGTTGGTCTGATGGTTGCGATGAACCAGGTTTCCCCAAAGGAGGACCAGATAGTTTTCCTTGTTTCCCAACTTTTAGACTAGTATGAGTATATGATCCCGGTTGTTTGAAAAAAGGTTTTCCCTGAGACGAATAGATTTTCTCCCCAGGACCGTAAGAAGGTCCTGGTTGATACAAAGGTTGACGGGAAGGCCCTTGAGGTTTTCCTTGTTGGACCATAGGCTAACCTTATAAAGGGTGGCCTTGCGGACTGTAGGGTTGTCTCTGAGGACCAAATGAAAACCCCAACTGATATGAAGGTTGTCCCTGAAAGGGTAGTCCTTGTGGGCCAGGGGGTTGCACCAGATAAGTCCTCCCAATCTTAGGAACGATTTCATAGGGGTCATAAATAGGAACGCCATGCTCATCATAATGATGGGGAGTAGGAAACACATATATGGGGGTATCGACAACATCATAGTGATGAGGAGTAAGATAGGGAAAATAAACAGGATTACCATATTCATCATAATGGTGTGGTGCATTAACAGGAGCATGAGGCTTCTAAGAAACCTGAGAGTTCTATTAATGAATAGCTAACAGATACTCTTCAAAAGTGAGGCCACCAGGTATCTCAGTTGAGGCCGCTGGTGACTGAGTGACCGACGCAGATGCAACCATGCAGATAGTAGGTTGAACTGGGACAGATGTGACCGAAAGCGACGAAGCAAGTGTCATCGGTGACAATCCTAATGATGGAAGGACTGGAATCCTGGATGGAGTAGATGCTGCCATGGATGCAACACCAGCAATAATCTGACATAGGGACCTATACCCAGCTAGAAGTGATACCGATGGTGAGGATTGAGCAGACACATGAGTGGTGTTTTCAGGGAAAAGTTGATATTCTTCAGTAGAAATAGGAATTCCATCACTGCCAATAGGAACTGATGTGTCCATGTCTAACTCCTCTGTAACATCTTTGAAAAGACTATGGGGACTAGGAGGTATGACAGCAGCTAAAAATGGTGATCCCGACGTAAGAGGAGGGAATTATTCCTCGTCCCCAAAACCAGACCAAGTGCCCGAGAGAGGTCAATTGAACTCAACTGGCTTGTCAGCGGGAGACCGGGTAGCAAGGGGTAAAACCGATGGGAGAATAGGCTGCTGAAGCTTGCCAGACCTAGAGGATTGAGGAGTTTCGAATGAACTATCCGGTAAAGGACTACCTCTAGAAGGGAGCGAGGGCGATGAAACCCATGGTTTTGCCACCGTTACTGCTTCACAACAAGAAGGAAAAAGAAATATCCGAGCAAAGACTCAAAAAACCGAGGCAAACAAAAACAAGCCAAGTGCTAAAAAATTTATGGGCATGTGATCGTGGGTAGTTTATTTTACGAAACTGAAACCAAAATTTGTTGTTTCATGTTTTAAGAGTCAAGAAACATGAAAAAGATGACTCTAGTTACTTTCAATTTTGAACAAGCGCGAAAGGACAAGAGCTCAATGATATTCTCAAATTTAAGGATTCAGTAAAGATAAAAAATGACTGCTCAGGTAATCTAAGCAAGAGGGTATGCCAGGTTTCCGTGAACTGCCATATACGCCTTGGTGATCAAATGAAAGAGAAATTACCAAGGACTTAATGTACGTGCAGGTAGTCTCCCCGAATGCTATGTTTGGTGTATCATGGTTACAGGGCAGCAGACTCGGCTTCGTATGGATAAAAGGATTGCAACCTAGAGGGGTCTCCCTTTATATGCTTGATGGTACGGGGAGCACAAGTCCATACTAGCGCTGTCTGAAGCCAGATGACAAACAACAACTACTAGGTTTTAAGACGCCAGAACACGTCTCTAACTTAGACAACTAGAATATTTCGTTAGGTTTCATTGTTGCCTTAGGTTAATTGAAATATATTTTAACATTGATCTTGGATTAGGTTTCAATTTCCAGGCCTTAACGTATGTCAGATCTAAAATCTTCCTAAATGAAAAACTACATGCAGAAGGATACCATTTTCTTTCAATGAAAGCTATCTATGAGAAGGAAAGAAAACTTTCAAGAAATAGCGAATAATGAAATTATGCGAAAACATCCACTAATGCATGTAATGCAATCTACAAAAAAAAAACTCTTTCCTAGCCTATGAAATGCTAGTTATGCGACAGAACGTTTCATTTTCAAAGCAAAAGAATGAAATATTTTGGATTTTTCAATGCAATAGAGCAAACAATGCACTAAATGACATGAAAAACAAAACTAAACACTAGGTTGAGAGAGCAATGTAAAAGTTGAAACAAAATGACTCCAACAACATAAAAAAACACAACAATACCCAAACCAATGCTACAATCTTTTCAAATCAAAGAGAAATCTCCAAAATGACCCATACAAGCAATGTAACTGGTGCTTGGAGTAAGAGGAAGAAAAATCAAATGAGAAAGGCAATGATCATTTAACCAATGAACATACTCAACAGGATCAAAGAGATCAAGAGAAATTAAACAGGGAACGAATCTGACAACTATCAAGAAACTCGATCTCCAAACAGAAGGCTCAATGCACCAAGGCACTCAGAAACCCTAAGACCTCAAGTCACACTGATAATAAATGGACAAAAAATCGAGGAAAACAAGCCTCCAACAATCAAAGATAGTCCAAAACACTTCAATTACTCTTAAGAATAACCCAGAAACAAGTACAATTAACCAAAAACTCATGAAAAGCTCACACCCAAAAACTTACAGGAGTCAGTGTGACTATGAGGCGGTATTCAACACCAAACAGGGGATGGCACGAGTGCTACAAAAGAAACATGCGCCAATTTGCGCAGCTGTTCAGGGAAAAACCGCGCCAAGCCAGTTAACCAAGAAAAAGGGAAAAACTCAACAGAGAAGAGGTAAATCTTGACACTCTGGGTTGAACAAGGGTTTGAAGCACAGTTAAACAACAAGAAGAAAACCCAAAAAATGACCCAAAAAGATCAAAGACAAACTCGCACTGATCCCCAGTGGAGTCGCCAAATTGTTATGTAGGTAAATCCTCTTTGTGGATAGAGACGATCCCTCTAGCCCTAGAGTGGGTCTAGTAACAAGGAATCATGCTAGAGTGTAGGTTCCTAGATATTTGAATGAAAGAGGACGCAATAAGATGGCCTACTTGTGGTCGAATGCTGTTGTCAGCAGTCGTAGTGGTGATGAGAATTTCTCACTCCCGATTTGGCAAGTCACAATCCCTTCACTTATCACACTTGGACACTTGCACAGAGATCAGAAAATGATAACCGCATACCACATACTAATTTCATCCAAAAAATACTAGTCAATCAGAGAAGACTAAGCATATTGCATTTGATAAAGACAAAATACAAGATGGGAACCAAAAAATAGTCACTTATATTAATAGGTATAAAGAAGAGATACAACCATGCTCTAACTTCGCAATCTCCTCCAGCAAGGTTCTGGCGAAGCACGTCTCAAAGTTCGTTGAGGAATTCGGATGGGATAAAGGCCCTCTCGATGGATTTCCTCCTTGTTCTATCTTCTTAATAACTCAGTTATTCAACTATAGTTTAGTCCTTCAAGTTCAACGCTTCAGCTGTATAATTCTCTTTGTTCAGGTAGCTTTCATAAATAGAGAAGGCTTGTTTATATAGAGACAATGGAGGAGGTTGGGATCCCTACAAAGTTGCAAGGGAGGCCTATCCTTTAGGAGTGTTCCAAGGGAGGTGGAAACTACTAACTAAAGGAGGAATCTCGTGGTTGTTTCAGTTCAACGACTCCTAATGACTCATCCCCGAGGTGGTTGGAATGGAACCTCTGCCTCTATTTTTACAAAACATTTCATAAATAGCTTGGCGCGAGTGCCTAACTGGCATAGAGCGCCAAGTGGCGCGGGCTCAATCTTAAATTTCCAGGTCGGCGCGAGGAGGTAATGGGCTACTTGCACCAAGGAAAAAATAGGGATTTTTACAGCTATGCTTAGGGAAATGTCAACAAGAAGAATGCTGCTTTCATCAAAAGGGATGTAAGGATGTTATTTGCAAAGCATGACCCTACGTATTGGTCATAGAAACGACCCTCCAATGTGCGAGTTGGGGATTGCAGGGACAGTGAAAAAATGTTGTGTAACATGGAGCCTACCTAGATAAAATATTGCTAGTCTCATGTACTCAGGCTGACCACAACAGCAAGAACAGCTCCGCAGAAACCCTTGACCTCTCAAAACATCGAATGCTCAAACAGACACAAATGAAATGAATTGAGCCATATTTTCCTATATGTCACCCTTTTCAAAAACTTTGGAGGGCCATAACGAGAGCTTATAAGGCCCAATTACAGGACCGAAAGTAGCACTGTGATCAGCACTCCATAATGCCCAAGGGCGGTGCCGCACATTTTCACCCCCGAAAAAAATATTTTTTCAGTGCCGACAGGTATGCCCTCTCTCATATTTTTTTTAAAGCACATGTCTTTCAATAATATTTGAATAAAGAAGATGCTTTCACTTGGGGTATTTGTTTTTGCAGGTAGTGTGAAAACCATCCACCGCTCCATCCACTGAAATTTCTAGAGCAGGTATCATCCTACCCTCAGCATGATAGAGTCCCAGAAAAAATCTGCATATTCTGACACCATTTTTCCATTAGAAATTAACCATATGTTCCAAACACATGACCATGTTTATCATCACCCCACTTTTTCACATGATAAAACTCATGGTTGGTCAGTAGAGCCTCCCCTCCATGATGCCCATCACCCAAAGTTTACCATATATCACAAAAAATAGTGACGCCATGTCCATACCACTTTAGTCTAGGAAGCACCTCATGCCCATTCACACACCATGCATTAGGTCAAGTTCACCATATCGAAATAAAACCCCTTTCCCGAACGACTAGTTTTTGCAAGCAGATCGAAAGCGCACTACTGCACCTCACATTTCGCTTACCATACCTCCATCAGCATAGCTCATCTATGATGTTTTCCATCTACTTCATCAACCCCACACATGAGACCAACCAATGGGGCCCCCACCCTCAGCAAAAGAACCTTCCTCACATCATCGGTGAGAGAACACTTTCTTGTTTTGGGGCACCCGTCTTTGTGTTTTGTACAAACCAAACCTCATTATTTCATTCTTTTGGTTAGTGTAAAAAGACCTCAAATGGTGCACTATGTCCCCCACCCACCCGTCCATTTTTTCTCCCATGGCAGCAGTCCCTGGTCTCTCTTGGTCAGAGTATCACACCCCCATTCATAAGCCACCATGACATTCATAACCAATATATACCCACCTTGGACGTCCTACCGACTCCAAGGATTTCCCCATCAGAAATAGTTATGACTACCGCCAAGCTGCTTTTTATACTCCGACCGTGGGCCACTAAATCCCCATCATCAGTTTTCACTCACCCCTCGGCATAAATCCTATGTTGAACCTATCACATCCAGGATCCCGATCCCCTATATCAGTGACTCTCTCGTTCAGTTGAGGCTTCCTTTTTGCCAATATCAACACCTATTTTCCAAAAAGGAAGCAGTACCTTGGATCACCCTTATCCACAAAAGGGACATCCTTGGATGGCACTGTGGGAGACATCATTGCTCGAAAATGTCATCGATCATCCTGACATTCGACTACAACACAAGCTTTCATGTCAAGATGGTATCATACCTTACAACCATTTCACTTTGATCAAATTCATCGAAGACCCATGCCTTTAGAAGCGTCTCTTTCAGCAATGCTTACACAGGAAGGTCCCAACCATACACCTATGCGTACAATGTGCATTTATATGCCATACCAAGTTTACGCATATGGGTAACACATTCCACCTATTTCCAAAGAAAAAATTCCCTAGAGGGAATTAGCAGTTGTCGTCATCAACCAATAGATCACTACCATACTAGTGACACAGACAGGATTTGTATATGTCAAACAGATTTTTTTAACTAGCCAAAGCATCACGAGCATGGGACATGCCCGCTTCGTAGAAAATTTGTATATATTGTATTATACCATTGCTTGTAGGAATCCCACAGGACATGGTTGCTCTTTGACCCAGTATAAGGTGTCTCCAACTCTGTGCTACACGAAGGTCTCTCTCTCTCTTCGCAAAGTACACAGAAAAGAAACTATAATGTATTTCAGCTATACAGTTCTTCCTAGACCTCACACATTAGGAGGAAACTATTATCACTGGAAAATCAGACAAGAAAATATGACATTATTAAATGTCAAGTAGAAGGATTTACAGGGCTAAGGCACATTACAGAATCCGAAGTATTTAAAAATCTCTAAGGTCTAAGAGGAAAATAAAATTGTGCACTGAAGGAACAAGAAAAATGCGCCTTTGCACGCACTTTTCTTCGATAAGCATGAATTTGCACGGATTCTCCTCAAAAAGCCACATGGTCATGATAGTGGCGGAAATCACTTTCCAAGACCACAAGGCACACTCCAAGACATTGATCCCACACTTCAGGCCACCTAAGGACAACCACCCAAGCCTCCTTAGGACCTTAAGGGAGCGCAAAATGGAATAATGTGTCACGTAATGGAATCACCCTCCTCTCTTGGGTCACCATCCATAAATTTACCAAGAGAGGGAAGGAGAGTTTGAATTCTCCTTTAAAAGGCCAACAAGAAAACACATTGTTATTCTGGCCAGAATTTCCCCAAGAAATCTAGCAGTGTGTGATCCGGAGCAGAGATAGAGGTGATTCAGTTGTTGGCCATCCAACAACTCCAGTCCACCAGAGTAGAGAGAGGGAGACTTTGCGCCATGGTAGCTCGGAAGTAAAGAGATCCTTGCATCGGGACTTAGGACTACCTGGTTCTAAGGGCCCCTTGGAAAGTGGGTAAAATTTTCATCCTTCATTCCTACCATCACTCAATAAGAGGGGTCGTAAGCGCCACCGTTTGGATTATTGAAGTTGTTTGACTCTATTTAGAGCTTTTGTAATATTTTTTTTAGTTTAGTTTTTATGTTTGAATATGCATACTATTTCACTATTTAGTATGTTTATGTCTTAACATTTTCACTAACTTGCTTGAATCCTTTTATTTTGTTCCCGTGACGAAGAACTTAAGAGGGAAAAACCACTCCTCTTAAGAAGGTGTGATTTGGTACATTCGTGCACCAAACACACACACACAATGTTCATGAGATCGCTTACATAAATTTTTTATGAACACAAAAGAGGAGTGGTTGTGGGGATATATGTGTTCTTACTACTTTATTCTTTGTTTACTGCTAATTTTTCACTTTCTCCTTGCTTTATCCTATGCTTCTTTTGATTAGACCGCACCCCTTTACCTTTTATCTTATTCACCCCTTGATTTCCCTGTTATTCCTATAATGAGTTCATTTTGAAAATAAAAGTTGTATTGTTATTGATTTATTTTGGTAATATCCAAGTCATTTTTCTTCTTTGTGCATGTTTCATTTGTTTAGCTTGGATACGCCTAAAAATCCCTCTATATTTCTTTGCATTAACAAATATCAGTCTTTCACTTGTAACAAATGCATTAGATGGAACACACCCTGTCCCTCTTACATTCTCTGTCAAAATGTTAGGGGTAAGACCTGGGATTTGAAGAGGGTGAATCCAAAGAATGCTCCAACCTTCCTCATAAAGCCTCCTTAAAATAGAGCTCAATGTTTTTTTCTAGAAAACGTTTGATGTTTTACACCCAGCTGAGTTTTGACACCTTATGGTTGTTGGCTAAAATAAATTTTCTTCTAATGCATTTTTTACCAATTAAAAAGAAATCGATACCAATTAAAATTGTTCATGGTATTGGTTTTTCTTCGATTACCACCCATTAGTGATGTGTTGAGATTTATCTCCACTTTTTTTGTTATTTCCGACACTGTGCTTAATTCTCTTGATCATATTAAACACTTCTCCCCTTGAGATTATACTTCTACAGTAGGGATTGTTGCTTAAATAATACCAATTGCACCAATAAATTGATACAAATTGGATGTTATACTAGGTAATGTCTTTATAGTTATTTCTATAAAATAAATTTCCACTTACACATACTCCATATGAACCCAGACCATCAATTGAAATATCGACACCAACTGAAGACTAAGGAAAATTGAAATCTTATACCCATTGCAGTTTATGAACACAAGACTACTAGGAAAAATAATATTCACACTATTAAATGAAATAACGATATTTCACCAAAGATGAAAAACTTTCATTCCCTATGAAATCCTTCTTCCTGAGGCTGACAATTGTTTCTTGCTACTGCTATCAAAGGAGCCCCCCCTAAGTCAGTGCTCTTTGATCTCCTACATCTTCTGCCTTGTCTCTACATGGGGACTAATCCTATGGACCTGAATAAACTATGGGCCTCTTCATTCCACACTTATGATGTAGCTCATCTTCTTTTCACAACATAAAATTTTGTTGTGTACTCCCTTGAAACCTGGTTGGATGCACTCCACCTTTCTCTTTCAATGTTGATACATCTGAAATAAATAAATAAATTAATATAATCAACAAGGGGCTCAGTCATAACTTCATTGTTGAGATGCATCCCGCTTGTATGAGATTGTATGCCCGCATTTGAATTATGTTTCTTCCCTTGTGGCCATTCTCTTTTTTTAATGAAGAGAAATAGAGGATATACTCCCATTGAGCATATCATCCTCCTTCTTGATCCAAACCTTGTATGGACGAGGCCTGATAGAGGCATTACCATCTAGCTTCTTCTTTGACCATGTTTGGGATTTCACTTGGTTGCACATGGCTGGAGGGAACTCCACCTATTGTTCCTCCTTCTTCACCCAAGTCATTTTTCATTCCTTTTTTATTTGTTTTCAAGAATATATTTATTGGTTTGTTGCTAATATTTACTTCCAAAAGAATGTGATCATTACAGTTAGCACTTAGAAAGTGTTTTCTCACGGGAATATGAGAATCACCCCTCTTAATTTTTATCTGATTTTTATTCAGAGAAAATTCAACACCTTAATGATTTATCCTTCCATTGTTCAACATTATCTCTTTACTCAGAGCAGTGAAGACATACTTGACTTCCTCTACTCTTCTATTTATATTCATCCTTAATGTTTGACTTTCTTCATTTCATTGCATCATATGGGATGCATGCTTCGACTTCATGTCTGCAGTGTGCTTCCTTGTGCCTAGAGTTTCCACAATTGTAGCATTCAATATGGCTTAAGAATAGGGAAAAGGAATGGCCATATCTTCCAACAATATTTTTGAAACCTCTACTCCTGCCAACATACCTTTTCTAGGCCACTTTGTGCATTCTTGGGTTGTTGCTACCCAACACATCTTGTTTTATTTCATTCCATTTACAGTCTATGGCTTTATGTTCAAAATTATTCCAAGAAAAATAATGACCATGAAAAGGATTTTGATGATAGAATTTACCTTTTCTTTGAAGGCTTTGAGCTTGAGGCGGAAATGACTTCTTCTTTTAGTTGTTTATGTGCTTTCCATAACAATTTTCCTTGCTTCCTTGCACTCTTTCTAGTTTTTTCTTGGATATATTAAGTTGATATCCTTGTTTTTGCTTCTTAGAATTATGTTGTTTCCTCTTCTTTTCCTACTATTCAATGCTTTCCTTTATGATGCTTCTATCTAAAAGCTTATTTTTTTTTTTTTTTGTTGGAATTTCCAACTTCCCTTACTTGGGTGGTTGAACTTCCAGCCTTTTCATTCTTGGAGCTTGGTTCTTCTTTGAAACCAAAACCAACATTGATGAGCGAGTATTTCTACTTAACAAGCATCTCATCCAAGGCCTTTATTCTCTCCTCATGCTTCTCATATCGAGACAAATATTTATTTGTCCCTTGTATGTCTTGTCTCAATGTGGCTACTTCACTTTGTAGTTTCTCATAATAAGATTCACGATCATTTAGATGATTGGTTAAATTCCCATTCAACCTTCTAGCCTCTTCTTGTTGAGAATTTATATCAACCATTGTTTTTCTCAACTTCTCATTCTCAAGATCATACTCATGAAATTTCTCCTTTTACTTGAGATTTTCTTCTGATAGCTCCTTGATCTCTTTTAGAGCAGAGATCATTTTTTTCCTAAAATAGATCCTTTCGTATAGATAAGTTTCTTTTATATTAGAGGTGATAGTTGAGCCACCACAAAGAGCTAAATCCATCTCTGTGTCCATGGAATCTTCCACATATATGAGGAGTATTCTATTGTCTTCACTTCCAATGATACCCCTATTCTCTTCACAGGATATACTATCTTCTTCTTCAGAGGATCCCTCATTTTATATTGCTACTAAAGTGGGTCTATATTCATTAATATTACTAGATGCATGAGTATCTCTATATTCAAGTGATTCACATGAAAATCTAGATAATGAATGACCTACTTCTTTATATTTATCACAAAGAAATAACTTACCTCCTGAGAAACATGGCATCTCTTTAGAGTCTTTATCATCCTCTCGAGAAATATGAATAATAGATATATTATTGGAAGAAGAATCTTCAATATTTTGAGAATATTTTGTTTGGGGTGCCTTCTTCTTCTTCTTATTCGTTCTCTTCTTCTCATTATTAGAAACCTTCATAGATTTAGGCTCATTGCTTGATCAGTAAGGTTCTTCGACCTCCCCTTGAGATATGTAGCTTTATCCTCCATATAGACATTGCAATTTGTCCAGAATTTCCTTTGCAGACTCACAATGCCTCACTTTATCAACATCTAGATTAGACAACCCTTTCATGATGCTTTCCTTGGCTTCTGTATTGAACTCATTCCTCTCTCCATATATCATAGACAACCAAATGTATTCATTGACTATGATCAAGTAGGCTACCATTCTGATCTTCCAGAGCTCATAGTTTGATCCATTTAAAAAATAAAATCCTTCTAATATTATCCAAAATTGATTAGTCATTGTTTCCCTTTGATCTACCTTCTAGTGATTAAGCTATTCCTGAAGGAACTTTTATCTGATACCAATTTTTGGAAACAATGTTAATACTGAGAGGGGGGGTGAATCAGTATTAAGTCTAATTTTAAATTTCATGCCAATTTATTTTTCATTCAAACTTGGAAACCATCCATATAATAATAAAAAACATATAATGTGGAAACAATATGAAATAAACACATAAACACACATCATGAGCAACATGCAAATTGGAAAAAAAAAATTAACGTGGAAACCCTTTCGGGAGAAAAACCACCAAAGTTTGTTTTTCTTATTGATGTAAAAATAAGAGCACCTACTCTATTACATCAATATGTTGGTGAGCCACCACTCACAAGAATCACCAACTCCCTTTGATTGTTTGCTAACACACACTAGCAGGAAAAAACAACTTCCTCTTCTTGCAGACACCTAATCAACCTACCAGAAGCACCATTTGAAGCACCAACTTCATGGATTTGTTGCAAGTACCAACTTGCAGCTCCTTGGATTTATACAAGCACGGACTTGTAGGAGGCACCAACCACCAAGCCTTATCAAAAAACCACTAGAGATGGAAGCTCCAACTTCTTGTATGCAAGCCCCAACCCACAATCAAATAAGGAAAATAATGTTCATTGTACATGGAAACCACTATGCCTAATATTAGCTGTGTTCTCCTTAGTCCTTGGCCCAAAAAACATTCTCTATCGTCTGCTTACTCTGCAACGACCCATTGTTCTGCTCAACAATAGTCACTCATCACAACTCTCTCAGTACTCTGTCCACACCACAACATCATATTGTTCTCGATCTTCTGCTCTCAACATTATACATTCAACACTCAGTCCCTTCTATTATAAAGGCTCTCTTGGCCTCTCACACAACAACACATGAAACCTTGGGGTATATTTCCTTTGCATTGGCACTATCAACCTCTCTCTGTAGAATCGGTGGACTTGGCCTCTCCTCATAAGTGCGCACACACTAACAAAGATCTCCTCACATCTCACTAGAAACAATGTTGCTTTCCCCCCATTTCTCAACTACAATTCCTGGGTTTTGTTTCACTGAAGCACAATTATAGACATTGTCTCTGTCATCCATCACTCTTCACTTCACACTATTAAAGTTTACCTCTGCATGGCTTATCCATCCTTCTGTTGTGCCTCATTTCTTGAATTATTTCGATGTGATCAATGATGTCTCTGCCATCCATCACTTTGCTATTCAGACCGCCTGAATGTAATCCTACACTTGGAACTCCTTCCTGTTGTTTCGTCTAATACATAGGCACTGCAGCTTCATTAATCACTGAGAATGGGATCCATTCTCTCACCAATTGTGGCTGAAATAAACATGAGGATGGGAACCTAAGTTTTCCCATGCTAAGACACAAATCCTAAGTCAGTCTTGCACACTCCAACAAGGCTCTTGTTCCCACTGTGAATAGATATCCTATACCTGAGGATCTGATCTTCATTTAATCCCCTGTAGTGTACATGCAAGATTAGGGATGGATTTTCTCAGCCCATGACATACTCCATTCTTTCATCCTGTGAAACTGTGGTCCTATCTGTTCTTTGAGCCAGGAGTTTCTACAGTTTCCATTATATTGGAAAAAAACTACTCTTTAACTCTCTTAGTTTCTGACTCATTCATCTTTCAAACACCTTTATGCTACAATTTTGTAGGTTTTAACCCTATATAGAAATCATATGCAGAAAGATCCTTAAAAACAGAAAATAAGCAATAGCAAGATCATAAAACATAAAACAAATATACACAGAGATTTTCCCCTGGATCCCAAATTGGGACTACCAGCTTGATTTTTCATTATATTATTTTTAGTGTTACAACAAATATATATATATGTTGAAGCATTCATAAACCCCAATCCATTATCCCTGGATTATAACATAACCATAGTTCCCTTGGCTAGATCTATAAAATACTAGGGGTCGAAAACCATCATTCCCCAAAACCATGTGCAAACACATTCACAAAACCATAGTCGGGTGTGCCCACCTAAAATAGGGTCTAAATTTTTTTTCCCGGGGTGCTTCCCCGGACCCTATGCAAGGGGCTACCCACCCCTGCGAACATTTGGACAGGGGGGGTTGCCACCCCCCCACTGTGCTCGGCACAACGAACAGGGGGGGATATTTCCCACCTGTAACCCCCCTATGCATGCGACTATTCGTGGAAAGAATATAACACACACCCAACATTCTCCCACTTGTTGTTTTATTTCCACAAGGGGCCCCAGGAGAGCTTAGTTATTATTTCAGCCCTGCAACACCCATTGTTTCTCTACACTAAGAGAATTTATGAGTGCTCAAAAACTTCATGAATGCATCTGCAACATTCTTTAAAGTGTCCATGTTTACCAACAACACATTTTTATCCTCAACCATATCTCTCACAAAGTGATATTGAACATCAATGTGCTTTGTCTTTGAATGATAAGAAGAGTTCTTAGCCAAGAAAATTGCACTTTGGCTATCACAGTCTATCCTTATATCATGCTACACCAACCCCATACTTGAACACAATATTTGTAACCAAAATGATTCCTTTCTTGCATGAGTGGCTGCCATGTATTTTGCCTCTGTAGTTGAAATAGCCAATAAAAACTATATTTTAGTCATCCAAATGACTACACCTCCAAATAGGTTAAACACATACCCACTTGTAGATCTTCTTTGGTCTAGATCTAGTCTGCATCAACAAAACCATAGATGTCGAAAAATCTGTCCAATCTTGGTATTCCTTGGTAGCACAAACCATAATCACTAGTGTTACACAAATATCTGAAAACCTGCTTCACCATTGTCCAATGCTCCTTCCCTAGTTTGGACATAAAATTACTCAATAATTCCACTGCATGTGAAATTTATGGTCTAGTACAAACCATTTCATACATCAGGCTACCCACTGCACTTGCATATGGAACACATGACATATCCTCCTCTTCTTCTTTTGACTTGGGACACTGTACAACAGATATATTTACACCTACAGGAATAGGAACCTTCACCAGTTTACTATCCTGCATATTGAACGTTTGCAATATTGTCTCAACATACTTCCTTTGGTTTAACCAGAGCTTCATCTTTGCTCGATATATCTTAATTTCCATGCCCAAAATATAGTTTGCAGCACCAATATCCTTTATGTCGAATTTGGAGAACAATTGGGTCTTCAAATCCTGGATAATTTCTTTGTCATTTCCAAATAGAAACATATCATCCACATACAAGACCAAATAAATAACATGGTAACCAATTAATTTAAAATACACATAGTGATCCTCTTTGCTTCTGGTGAAGCCAAGTCCCCGTATATCGGTATCAAATTTATGATACCACATCCTTGGTGACTGTTTTAACCAATACACAGACTTTTCTAACCTACATATCAATTATTTCTTACCCTTCACTGTAAAGCCTTCAGGTTGCCTCATGTAGATATCCTCTTCCAGATCCCCATGAAGAAATGTTGTCTTCACATCCATCTGTTCTACCTCAAAATCAAATGCAGCAACAACAAATAAAAGTAGTCTAATAGAAGTAACCTTGGCAACAAGAGAAAAAATATCACCAAAATTAATTCCTGGCACCTAGGAATAACCTTTTGCTACCAACCGAGATTTATATTTCTCCACCTTGCCTTCTACATTCATATTTTTCTTAAACACCCATTTTCTCCCAATGGGCTTCCTTCTAGCCGACCACTCCACCAGATCCCATGCCTCATTTTTGTGTAAGGATTCCATTTCATAAATCATGGCCTCCTTCCATAGTTTTCCATCCTCTGAATCCACTACCTCCCTGACAGTTTTGGGATCATCATCAGTGATAGTTAAAGAAAATTTTGAGTAGAAACTAGATGGACTATACATTTTTGGCTACCTTATTTCTCGAACTGACCTTCTCATAGCTGGAGTTTGTGGCTCTTCCTCTTTTGAATCTTGTTATGTTGTAGAGTCTGATTCATCCTACTTCAGCTCAAACTATATCTTCTCAGGTTCCTCTGGTAGAAATTCATTTTTAACAACATCTTTCACCACTCTAAACACCATGTCTCGGTTGTACACAACTTTCCTTATTTATGGGTTCCCAAGCTTGTAACCTTTTAAACCATCCTTATACCCAATAAATATGCACCTTTCAAATTTATTATCCAACTTGGTCCTTTTATCCTTTGGAACATGTACATATGCATCACATCCAGATACCCTCAGATGTGAAAGAGAGGGTTTCTTACCAGTCCATATCTCATGTGGAGTCTTATCCTATAACATTGATGAAGGTGATATGTTAACCAGGTAACATGCAGTCTCCACTGCCTCTGCCCATAATTATTGTCCTAACTCGATACCACTAAGCATGCTTCTTGCCTTTTCCATCAACATTCTCTTCATTCTTTCTACAACTCCATTTTGCCAAGGTGTGTATGGAGTAGTATTCTGTCATGATATACCGCACTTATTACAGAACTCTTCAAATTCCTTCTTGCAGAACTCTCCACAATTATCTTCCCTCAACACCTTTATCTTCTTCTCTGTCTGGTTTTCCACCAGAGTCTTAAATTATTTAAATCCATCAAAGACTTCAGATTTCTTCCTCAATAAATATATCCATGTATTCCTTAAGAAGTCATCTATGAATGAAATATAGTACATAGAATTTCCCAGTGATGGAACCGAAACAGGTCCAAACACATCACTGTGCAGAAGCTCTAATATCTTGTTCACCCTCTTAGCACTAGAAGAAAAATCACCCGATTCTACTTCTCATATATGCAATGTTCATAGAAATATAAATCCAGAGAGAAATTAGACATAACTTCTACTATACCATTACCATGCAGTATCCAAAGGCCCTTCTCTCCAATATGTCCAAGCCTTTGATTCCATAGCATGGTCTTTTATCCAGAGACCACTAGGCTTTCCGCTCCACTTTCAGGAACCACAGAACTGTTGCACCCATCGATAACAGTGATACCCTAAAGCTTGTAAAGAGTTCGAATATAATCTCGTCAGATTAATAGCAGTGCTCCCTGAACCATATTCCATGTATCTTTCTCGAACATTGTTTTTACACCTACATCATCCATCTTGCTTACAAAAATCATATTTCTAGCCAATGCAGGAATATGCAAAACACCATGAAGTATTCTAATCCTTCCACCTTGTATATTCAGCTTTAATTCTCCACGTACAAAGATTCTGGCCTTCCTATCATCCCTTAAGAATACATCACCACCATAATACTTCTCATACTCGCAGAACCACTCCCTATGGGGAGTGAAGTGAAAGGATGCACCTGAGTCAATCAAACATGCCTCATGATCTACATGTGTATTTGAAGAAGAAGCCAAATACACATCCCCACCTTCATATCAGGTGGTTTTTTCCTCTGCAAAAGGAGAATCATCAGATCCCTTTCCTTTCTCAAGAGCTTTAGATCTACAGTCCTTTTTGAAGTGCCCTTCCTTTCCACATTTCCAGCATACCTTTACATGATTTCCTTGAGATTCAGATCTCCCTCTACATTTAGATTTACCACTCGAAAAATTATTTTTGTTTCTGTTCTGGGACTTTCCTCATACAGATAAGGCATCTCCATTCTGGCCCTCCATATTTTTCTGTCTCATTTCCTCCAATAGAAAGGCTAGGACAATTTCATCAAAATTCAAGGTAGTTGTATTGCTACCTATTTCAATAACCAGACTGTCCCATGAATCTGGTAGAGAACACAAAAAACTGATGCACTTATCTTCATTTGATATTTTAATATGAACAAATGACAACTGACTTACCATAGTATTGAAGGAATTCAAATGCTCTGTCACTAAGTCTCCATCCTTCATTCTAAGGTTATACAAATTTTTCCACAGGAATACTTTATTCACCAGAGAATTATATTGGTACAAAGTCCCTAAATTGACCCACAAAGTCTTCGTCGTAGCTTCCCAGATACATTTAAAAATACCGAATCTGAGATACACAACCATATTGTGCTCTTTGCCTTCCAATCCAACTTCACCCAGTATTCATCTGACATTGTCGTTGGTTTAGTACCTGGATGTACCACAATCCAATGATCTTTATCCACTGGAAAATCCTCCATCTTGAGCTTCCACAACTCAAAAATATGACGATTAAATTTCTCAATCTCTATCTTTCCATTGCTCGCCATATTATTTCACTGCAAGAATTGATCCTGCAGATCTCCCACTGAACAGGGTCTACCACACGTTCGAGAAAAAAAACGCTCAACAATAAAGGCATCCCCTTGAAGCTGAAATAGATCTGATACCAAATGTAGGTTTTAACCCTGTATAGAAAATATATGCAAACTAATTCTTAAAAATAGAAAAAAAATAATAGCAAGAGCATAAAACATAAAATAGATATACACAAATATTTTTCCCCTGGATCCCAAATTGGGATTACCAACTTCGTTTTTCATTATATTCCTTTTAGTGTTACAACACATATATATACATGTCGAAGCATCCATAAATCCCAATCGATTAACTCTGGATTAGAACATAACTTTAGTTCCCTTGACTGGATCTATAAAATACCAGGGGCTAGAAACCATCATGCCCCAAAACCATGTGCAAAACCGTGCACAAAACCATAGGTGGGTCCGCCCACCTAAAATGGGATCCAAAAACATTTTCTCAGGGCGTTGCTCTGACACCACGCAGGGGGCTACCTGCCCCCTGTGAACCCCTGGATAGGGGGGGCTGCTGCCCCTTTGTGACCCCCCCGCTACGTCTAGCGCAACAAACAGGGGAGTTTTTCACCCTCCCTGTGACCCCTCTGCGTGTGCGACTATTCATGGAAAGAATATAACATAGGCCAACAAATTCCAGACCCTCTCATTTTGTAACTTTATTAAGGAAGATGTTATGAAATTATGAGATTTTGATCCTGACCTTTAGCCCCTTCTGTTTATCCTCTTGTTGTTTTTCACCATATGTCCAGGTGATGTGACTGACGACATTAGAACTTCCTGTATCATAGCTTTATGAAATTTTAATTAGAGAGGAGTTACAAAATTTCGAAATTGCGAGACTAGCTTTTAGCCCCTTTTGCTTCGCCTTTTATTGCTTTTCACCATAGGATCGGGTGTTGTGACCAGCAACATAGCACTTGGGTGCTAAGCCCTTCAGGATTCTTCCAAGGGCCTATATCATTGTGTTCTTTCACTAGCCCTTGGTTCTTTGTGTCTCCACAATCAAGTGGCATTCAACTTCAGAGGTCCATGATATCAGAACTTTTCTGAAAAAGTAATTATAACTGAGTTATGAAATCCGAACCTTTGAAATACCCATGTGGCATCTCCATAGCACTTAGGTGCTAAAACTTGATCTATGCCCTTGGGTATTTTTCCTCCATGACCAAGCACCAATCAACATTGGATCTCCCTGGTATCTAGACTTTTCTCAAAAATAAATTATAAGAGAGTTACAAAATCCCGACCTCTGAAATATTTCCAGGGTGACATCATGCTCTCATCATCAACCCCACATGGCATATCCTTAGTGGTGACATGTGTCACAAATATTTTCCCCATTAGACCACTCAATAATGCTAAAAAATACTTCCATGTGTCCTACCTACAACCATGTCATGTTGATGTCATCTACCACGTTAGCTCTTGAAGGCCAATCAACTGCTGCCATGTGTCCTATCCGAGGGGAGAGAAAGGGTTCCTCGGTCCTTGGTTTTAGAAATGAATTCCTTTGTAAATATATTCTCCTCGCAACCATCAATACTTTTTTAAAAACATTAATTAATAATAACTTATAAAATTCCAAAATCCTAAAGTTTCGAGGGGTTCTGATATTCCATCCTTCCGAGGTCCCAAAGTTATGAGGGGTATGAAATTTGGCCTGATTACCTATTTCCATGCTACGTCGGGTTTCTTTTGAATAAACCTCTTTGGCATGCTATTTCGACCTTCCAATGTCCCGAGCCTACGACTCTCCGAGGTCCCAAAGTTCTGAAATTTGGGATCTGAAATTCAACCTTCTTCCAATTGGCTGAGACTCTGAAATTCATCCTACTTCCTTGTTCTGAAATTTGGCCTACTCCTAAGGAATTCAAGTTCCTAGCTTAGGCTATCAATAAATTCTGATACTGAGATCCATTTATGGACTTCCACATGACGTTAGAAATATCTTTCTGAGAACTTACCAACTGTGTTATCTATAAGGGTATCTAAGTTGATATTTTGAAGCAGAATATATTCTAAAGCATGGGAATCCCTATTACATAGTAATTTGTCACCATGCTCCCTTCCCATCCCTGATCCTGAAGTTCCCCATGACGAGCCTTATTCAATTTTTCCACCATGAAGAAATATTTAAAGACATCCCTCGAAGACTCAAAGAAAACTTCCTTGGAAGATTACTGAAGAAACTTGGTCAAAACCCTAGTTATCTAGGTTAGCTCATTTCCTAGATTCATCCTTGCGCTGATGTCAAATTGACAGTTCTGGCCTAGTGCTTCCAGTGCAATTATTTCTTGGAAAACAACGCTGATCCTTTCTGGCAGTGTTTCCTCAAATGGAGGAGAGGCTTTGACCTCTAGAAGTTCCTGGGTGGCAAGTTTCTTGTTAAACAATGGTGATAGAGTCTAGCTATCTGATTTTAGATCTTTGATCTCATCCATGGGGGTTTATCCTTTAGAAATTGGACCTTCCTCCTTTCATGGGCTCCCAACCTCTTCTCCCTTCATATAAATTGGTCCTCGTCCTTCCACCACTGGTTGGTGATTATTGGGATGGTCTAAAATATCGTTATGTTTACATTCTTGCACTGTGATAATGCCTAAGTTGTCCAAGAGAAGGAATGCTTTAGAAATTTGGTGAAGGACTCATATTTTCACCAAAGGGAAGCCTCCAACATCAAGGCCTTGGTTGTAAGCTCTCTCTTTTATATTTATTAATAAAACATCTTATGTTTTCTTTCTATATTTTTCTAATATTTTATGAAAATATTAAGGTACCCTTTGATTTTATAGATAGCTAACGTTTAATGATTATTATGTATTGGATTAAGTTTGTTGTTACCTCTTGATCATCCATAGGTATTTGTGTGCCACTAGTAGCAAGGAGTGAGCCTAAAAGGGTCATGGATCAAGGTCATCATCAACAGGTTCCAACATAACATCATGAAAGGGTACCTCTATTTTCTTTCTTGTCGCATTTTGAATAATAGCTAAGAAAGCCTTGCATTAGAAAGTATCTCCAGTTGCTAGACCCACTCTAGGGCTAAAGAGATTTCCTCTTTACGTAGAGGGGTTTTATCTTGACAACAGAATTGGTGACTCCGTTGGGGAGGTTAGCCTCTTAGCCTTCCTTTCCGGGGCTGATCTTTGATCAGTTTGACCTATCACTGAAATATAAGCTTGCTTAGGTCTCTGTTAGTTTGCATATGTTTTGGTAGTCATTTCACTATGTTAGGTTTGGTTTTGGTGTGAAACCCTTTTTTCTTACTTGTTTTTAGTACCCAGTGTGTTTTCTTTTTTCATAATAGTGCTGCCAACGCTGTTTTATATAGCACATCCATAGTGATTTGTCTTTCAGCACCCTTCTAATCACCACAAAAGTGTTGATCTCAGACCTAGAAAAATAGGGGTTTCCCCTTGTTTTTACAGAATGTCTTGGCCCCTGAAGAATGTCTGTTGAGTCTCAATGACCTTCTGCCTGTGTGTTTGACTTGTTTATCTTGTTTGAATGAGTGTTTTTCATTTCTTTGACTTTCTTGTGAAGTTAGAGGATTTTTTACCATTTCAAACACCTTTTGCCACATTGATTTTGACTTGGTTTGAATTTGTTTGTCGTATGCACTTGTCATCACTGCATTTTGACCTTACCTTCAATTTAGTGTCAAACATAAGATCACAAATTGTTTTATTTATGAGTTTAGAAGAGTGTGTCTTTTTCCAAATTCAAAAGAAAACAGAAAGTGATTTTCATTTTAGTTCTTTGATTTGGCTTGTCTTTATCGTTTTTAAAAAAGGAGAGAAAAACATTTCATTCATGTATTTTTAAAGTGATCTTGATTTCCGTTCGATTGAAAGAAAAGTGAAAAGTGTGTTTTTTGCATTCCTTCATTCATTTTGTTCATTTTACTTTTGATTGCATTTCAAAGTAAAAAAGTATAAAAAAAAAATTACTTTTTGCATCTTAGTGGAAAAGAGAAATTTTTTCATTTTTCAATAAGTTGTATTTTTGGGGAAAGTGAATTTGATTTGAAAGAATTGCATTTCATAGTTTTGAACTAGTTTGGGGGGAGCATCGTTGTTTGTTGTACTGATTGCACTTTTGTTTGTATCTCTTCCCTCAATAGTTTAGACTTAATTGAAATGGAAATATATTCTTTTTGCATTTAGCCTGCATTGTAGGATTCAGGTGATATCGATTTTGAGCCAAAAAAATGAAACTTAACTCAAGATAAACATTAAAATTTACCCAATTTACCATAAGGAGAATTTGGAAATAACAAGAACATTTATAGGTCTAGGCTAGAGACGTGTTCTAGTGTCATAAAACATAGGATTTGTCACTAACGATCTGCGTTACAACCCAGGGGTGATATCCCAACCCAAGTATGGAAGTATATTGATGTATGATAAGTATATTTGGGGTGCTCTCATCGAACGGTTACGCATTAGACAACACTACTACGAACTGGACTCGCACATAATCTCACGTATATTTGGGGATACACCATTAGGTTGGAAGCCTACCATAGGTAACCGAGTTGGCCGCCTTGTAAAAATTATACATCGAACATAGCATTCAGGGAGATCCATTGTAGTGCGCTAAGTCCTTGGTCATTTTTTCTATCATTTATCACCAAGGTGTATATTACAGTTCACGAATACTTGGTAAACCCTTATGCCTAGTACACCATTTTTGATTTATTTTTTGTTTCTAAAATTTGCCAATGAACGTCTTAACTATGCATTTCTCCATCCTCATTATTGCATGGTAAATTGTGGATTTTAATATTTTCACCTCCTCCTTTCTTGATCTTGTCTTGAAAGGTCATTGTGGTTGAATTGTCGTATTCACCTCATCCCTCCTCCAAAGCATCTCAAGAGCCTCCTCCTAAGGTCCCCCAATTTCTAGTTGGACCCCTTGAAGCTCAAGGTGATGAACTTGGGATTGTCATAAGTGTACAACCCGTTTAATCTCGACCACCACCTGACGATTCTCCTTGGATGACATCGGAAGACTCTAAGCTGGAAAACCCTAAACCGTTTGCATAGTTTACGGTATTTCCTAAGAATTCGCTCTTTCATCCAATTGTGGTCTCAACTCAACAAGCTTATAGTCCTTTTGATCAACCTGGCATTCCCCTTCCTGCCTCTCCAGTAGCATCTCGCTCTACTGTGTGTCAGTTATTTCCTGAAGAAATGGCATCCAATGCTTATGATGTCCCATTCATGAGTGCTCCTTAGAGTACTCTACAGGAAACCATGAGCACCTACATTCCAGAAGCCGCTTCATTTTTGTTTCTCTTTGAAGGAAACATTTTCGGCCCCACACCTCAAGATTCAAGCAATGGAACTGAAATAACCTTTACTCAAGTTTTATCTTCACTTCCATATGAGTACACCTATTTGGGGAGCCTTGTTTCAAGAGCTTCTGGCGCCACGTGTTTATTTCTGGATCCCGTTTGGTCAACGAGCATCCCCCCAATTTCTGGCCCATTCATCTTGAATGTGTCTGCCACATCTCAACCTGTTGTTTGACCTGCAGTCACTATTGGTCAGGTGATTGTTTCGATAAGATCATCTACCCCCTTCCCACCATCTATGATTAATGTGGTTCCACCATTGAGTGGACAATCTATGGTTTCGTCTGTGCCTAGGGGGTAGTCTAATCCTCTTTACGTACCTCCCCTCTTGAGTGGGGGGCACTAAACTCTAGATCCATTCCTGGGGTGGGAAAACCTAATGCTAGTCTAAGTGGGGCATTGTTTTCAGAACCGACAAACACTGTCGTAGGAACCACTCATTTGAGTGGTCAACTTACTTCAGCCACATTGGTCTATCAATAGCTCCACGTTCAATATTCTCAGGTTCAACAGCCTCTCCAATAACCGAACATACCATATTTGTATGTTCAACAACCCAACATCCCTCATCAATAAGTTCAACAACCAAATGTACAATATCAGTATGTTCCTTGACCAAAAACCTCTCACCAGTGCGTCCAATAGCCCCAGATTTCCGCAGGTGATATTATGACTAACCCTCAATTTAGTCCTTACACTAAAACTGGTCTGAATCTCCCTCTTGTTCAACCTAGTCCTCACCCCAATCAACCTGGTACACAATAATAGACACTTCCTCAAGGTCAGTACTAGCAATCCAAACCTGGGCATAAAACTGGTGATCAATATCAACAGATTCCTCAGTACTAGCAGGCCCAATTGGGACCTCAGGCTGGACCCTACATTCAACAATGACAATAGGATGAACCCCATGTTTAGCAGGGATCACTGGTTGGACCTCAATTTTAGCAAGGAACTCACCCTAGACCCTATATCTAGCAAGGTCTACATCCCCAAATCTAATTGGGGCCTTATCAACATCCCTAGGAAGGTCCCTACATTTAGCAACAATTGCAGCAAGGTCCTTACCATCAATGGGGGAAGTATGCATATCCAGGATAAAATCTGCCCTACTAGGGTCAGAATTCGTATCAATGAGGTTGGAACCCATGACCTTTGTCTCCTCATCATCCTCCCCTGCCATTTTTGGCAATGTTGGAACTACCGGATGTGGAAAATCTTACAAATGACACCATTCAACATTAGTTTCATTGGCCGCTAGTTCCAACCAAAGTCCCAGGAGATTGTCCTAAATTTGAAGGCAAGTCTTGGGAAGACCCCCAAACCCATGTCATGATGTACCACTTGTGGTCCTCTTCTAACTCTTAGGTAACCGATTCAATTCGTCTTCATATTTTCCAACACACTCTGAATGGTACTGTGACTAAGTGGTATATTGAGCTCCCTCGAGGTGTTTTCTATGATTTTAATTCTTTGGATATGACTTTCCTTAATCACTTACAATTACCTTTCCAGTATGAAACTGACACCCACCTCCTAACCTCATTGAAGCAGTCAATTTATGCCCACATTTTGTATCACATTCACGAATGGAAACGTTGTCGTATCCTCATAAAATTCAAGATCCCCAATTAGTTGTTGAATGAATGGTTTACACAATAATTTGTTCCAAGGATTGATAAAGATCTTGCCATGGGTGGATGTTTCTCGAAAGAGGAAGTCATTTCCAGAGCTCAATACCTCAATTTGGTTTATTCCCAGTCTGGAACTCTATACAAGCTCCTACCTGATGCGTTGTGGCCTTCAAGTGATCCAACATCATCTCAGTCTCATGCTACGCCTCCATTTGATGGTGTTATCGGGGCAGTGGCCCATGATGATAGTAGCGTACCCAAAACTTCCTCGAAGTCTAGGTCCACTATTACCACTGCACCCTCCACTCCTTCTAGTAACCGGATGAATACTGGTAAAAACTCAGTGGAAAATGCTGTCCAATATACCGCGAAAAACAAATCCTCGAAAGGTAAGAAAAAGGGTAAATGAAAATCTAAATCTGACAACCCTAAATAGGATTCAAAAAAGTCATATTATCACGATTCTTCAATGCAAAAGCCTAAATATCCTTGTTTAATATCTGATGGTGATAATTACACCAAGGATTTTCCTCAACGTGCCAAAGTTTCCCGTCTTCTGAAAGGCGCCCCCGCGACCCCGACTGTCTTGAAAGAGCCTTTCCCTTCTCAGCAGATGAAAATGGTAGATCAACCCAAATCATCTGGAAACCCTCAAATTTTCATGGCTAGCACATAACCTATCTCTATTACCATGAGATAGAAATACTACCCCAATCCGTCCAAAGCCCCCATGGAACCGGAAGTCACAGATCACCGTTCCTCTTCCACACCTCCTAGTTCTGATCCTCTCCAGGTCGAGAGACCTAGTAGTGAGTCCATCATTCAACCACCTCCAAATGGTGTTCTTTGGAAATCGTCTTATAATCCAAATTAAAGAGTTGCGAACACTATAGTATTGTAGAGGACCTAGCTCAAGCACCTTCAGAGATGTCATCTTAGGAAGTCCTTCTGTCGTTTCCATCACAACGGAAGGCACTGCTGTCTACTATTGGAGGGATTGATCTAGTAGATTCCAACATTGTTACTTTAAATCTTGAGAACTTCATTCCTCGCCTCCCATCTCAGGTATATTTCCTGATTAAAGTTACCATGATGGGGAAAAAAATTCATAGGATTGTTTTTTATGAAGACGCTTCGACCTGCATCATGTCTATTGCTTGTTGGAAAACCATCAACTCTCCTCCATTGAGCTAGTCCCCGAACACTTTGGAAGCTTTTGATGGTAGAGGTTCTTGGTTGTATGGTATTCTCAAATGTTTTCCCATCCTATTGGAGGGAAGGACGATAAAGTTATAAGTTGAGGTGGTAGACGCCAACTTGAATTATAACCTCCTTCTTGGACGCAGTTGGACTCACGCCATGGCTTCCGTGATCTCTACCATTTTCTGTGTCCTCCACTTTCCTCATCAAGGAAAAATCGTGACTATTGATCAGTTAAATTTATTTTCCTCTGATTCTTCAACAAGAAACATTCTGTATGTTGGGAATACCACTATCCCCTATGAGAACATCGGGTCAGGTCTATTCAAAGACTCATCCCTTATGGGAAATTTTCCTCGGAGCCTTCGAATTTCACCACTATCAATATGATATCATTAGGTCACGATCCATGCATTGTTCCCAGTCTTGAATAGCTTAAAATATTTGGTGACATTATTCCTTTGAGCCATGCTGAACAAATGTATTAGAGAATTCTTATGGCTTCTGAGACTGCATTCAAATCCAACAACCGATTGGTTTCTTCTCTAGACACTTATGCGCAGTCTCCTTGGTTTGGTTCTTTGGAATCCGATGATCTCTTGAATGATATTTTCCCCACTGGTGAAAGTATCGTGGACATAATGTCTCTTGAAGAAACCCCGTGGGATGATGTAAATCATCGTTCCTCATTTCTCCCAACTCTAGGTGACATCTCCGCTTATCTAGAATCCCATGCTTCATTTGTACCGATTGGCCCATTTCAAAATCCGATTTAGATTCATGAAGTTTTTTCCGAAGGGAACATGGGGAATATTACTTCAACAATTTAGATCGACATCTCTGTCAAACTAGGGATTGTTGAGAATGTTCACATTGATGCATCTTGTTCTCTTGACGAGATCAAGATCTACATTGAGCTTTTCCAGGAATTTCGTGATGTCTTCACGTGGTCATATGAAGATATTCCTGGAAGTGATCCAAGTATTTTCATGCATGAAATCCCTACCTATCATGAATCGAAGCCCATTCTCCAAAGAATTCGTGCTGTGCACCGGAGAAAGGTTGCTGCCATAAAGGGTGAAGTTGAAAAGCTTCTCAAAGATGGTTTTATCTATCCCATACCATTGACATATTGGGTCTCCAATATTGTTCCCATTACTAAGAAACAAGGGACCATCCGGGTTTGAGTTGAATACTGTGATATGAATCGAGCATTTCCTAAGGATAATTACCCAACTCCATTTATTAACCAAATCATTGATGAGTGCGCCGGGAGTGATATTTTTTCCTTTATGGAAATTTTTTATGGCTATAACAAGATCAACATTTCTCCAGGTGATCAACACAAAACCACTTTTATTTTTCCATTGGGGACCTTTTCCTACAAAAAACTCCCTTTTGGCTTGAAGAATGCCGGAGCCACCTTCCAACGAGCTATGTCGTATGATTTTCATGACATAAAACACATAGTTTAGTCATAACTCAATGACCTTCCTACTCATTTTGCAAAATTTCAAGATCAATCAGAACACCTCAGATTCATATTTCTTCGTTGTCGACACTATAACATCAGGTTGAACCCTCATAAGTGTGTCTTCTACGTCAAATCCGTTCAAGTATTGGGTTTTGTGGTGTCCAAAGAAGGAATCTGCATCGATCCTCTTATAGTAGAGGCAATCATCAATTTTCCTCCTCCCTCTTCTATTCATCAACTGCAAAGCTTGCAGGGGAAAGCCAATTTCCTCCGTTGCTTCGTACTGAATTACATCAATCTTGCCAAAGGTTTTACTCACTTATTGAAAAAGGGAGTCCCATTCATTTGGGATGAAATTTCCCAAAGCCCTTTTGATGCTTTGAAATGAGCCCTCATCAATTCTCCTCTTCTGCATCCTCCCAACTATCACCGCGACTACTTCCTGTATTTGGTCGCCGCAGACAGAACTATCGGTATGGTGCTAGTTCAGGATGATGACAATGGTCAAGATCATGTACTGTACTACTTGAGCTACAATCTCTTTGATGCGGAGACCCGCTATGCTCATGTAGAGAAACTCACACTGGCTGCTGTCCATGTCGTTCACCATTTTCATCGTTAAATTCTCCTGCGTAAAACTTCGGTGACTTCTGATTGTAACCCCATGACTTACATTCTCATGTCTCAATTTCTTGGGGGAAAATAATTGAAATGGATTTTCATCCTTCAAGAGTTCGACTGAGAATTTATTGCTGTTAAGTGTAAGAAATCCCTTGTCTTTGCTGAGTTGATTTGTGATCTTCCCACTGCGGTTGATCCTACTCATTTTGAAGAGTCGATTTTAGATGAATCACTCTTTCTCATCAATACTCTTGATCCATGTTACAGAGACATCATAATTTATCTCTAGACCCAAACTTTGTGGCCAGAGATATCATACCTTAAGTGATGGCGGATTCGTTACCTGTCCCAACCCTACCATATCGTTGGATACACTTTATATCGCACTGGTGTTGACTCCATCCTCCATCAATGTTTTCTCTCGAGGAAGCTAAGAAAGTTCTCAATGACTAGTACTATGGGGCATGTGGTTTGCACATGTTCGGTTATGCTACCGCCAAAAAAATCCTTGACAGAGGATATTTTTGGCCGTGTATCTTTAATGATTTCATTGTTGTAGTTTGAAAATGCCATGAAAGCCAAATCTACTCTCGGAAAGAGTGCGCCCCACCCTCACCCTTGCACCCTGTTGTGACTGTCAGAAAATTTTCGAAATGAGGCATCGATTTCATGACCTATAACCCTCGCTCAGTCAGGGGGCATGGTTATCTAATCATCGTCATCGATTGTTTCACTAAATGGGTTGAAGTGATGCCTACATACGATAATGAAGGCCTAACTGCGATGTAATTATTGTTTAATCATGTCATAGCTCGGTTTGGTGTCTTGAAAGCGATTTTCACTGATCATGGCTCTCATTTTCGAAATCATATGATGACAGAGCTCACTGCTCAGTTGGGGCTACATCATGATAGCTCTACTCCTTATTATCCACAGGCCAATGTCTTAGTTGAAGTTGTTAACAAAGTTTTGTTGACCATGCTTCAACGAACCATGGGGAAACACAAACACGATTGGAATCTCATGCTCTTCTTAGAACTGTGGGCTTACCGAAATTCTGCTAAGAATACTACTGGATTCACACCATTCCAATTTGTGTATGGTTTAGAGGCCAAACTCCTGATCGTGTGTGAAATTACTTCTCTGAATCTAGTTGTCTAACTACTTCCTGGTACTTCGCTAGAAGAGGAACATTTTCTTTGCCTCGAGTGTCTTTATGAGACCTGAAGACTTGCTGCTTTAGTCATTGAAGCACAAAAAAGACAAGTTAAAGCTCAATATGGCAAATCTGTCGACCCTTGTGTTTTTTTTAAAGGTGAATTGGTCCTACTTTAGGACCAAGCCTAAGATAAATTGGGAGTCGGGAAGCTCGAGCCAATGTGGCCTGGGCCCTATACCATTCAATGAGTATTGGAAAGAGGAGCCTATGAGCTGGAAGATTATGAAGGCAACCAATTGGCTAAGCCTCGAAATGGGCTCTATCTAAAAAATTATTACACTTGATCATGAGTGTGATGGTTTTTACATTAGTGTGCTTTTATTGGATTTTGGTGTGATTTTTTTCTTTGAAGACATGTTTCCTATGCTCACCTTACGTTCCACTTGGTTTGCAGATGTCATCGAATCATTACGTCATTTTTGCTGATGGTGCTTGTCATAGCACACAAGTTTTCTCTTCTACAACATGGCCACTTTTTTTCCCTAATGGCGAGTTTAGTAATTTGCAAGGTATTTGTTCGGGTCGAACAACTAACAACATTGTTGAATATAGTGCGGTCATCGAGCTATTATTGGATGGAATTGATCTCAGAATTAGAGATTTGGTTGTTAAATTAGACTCACAACGGGTTGTGTTACAGTTAAATGACCATTATTCTGTGTGAAATCCTAAAAATTTTCGTATGTATTTGCGTGTTCGATTATTGGAAAGACATTTTGATTTTATTACATATCAACATATTCCAAGACGTTTAAACACATTAACATATACATTATCAAATCATGTATTGGATATACACCTGTGCAAAATGTAAAAACCAATACATCATTATGATACACATGTATGCGTAGAAACACACACACACACACATAGATATATATATATATATATCGAGTTTGTCAAGTGTGTTACATCAAAATCTCAAAAATATGTGTTCTGTGACAAAAATGGCTCTTTGAGCCTACATCAGTACAAAAATGTAAACAGAGGTATACTATCTGCCCACATGGTGCTCGT